>PVIJ01004861.1:45797-111579 GCA_004024925.1 Scalopus aquaticus | reverse complement strand
CTCCTCCTTTGTGTGGGATTAGATGTCCCCTCTCTTCTCTTTACTCCGACTCTTCAGTTTATTTTTAAGTCCAAAGCACCCCCAGGGTCGATTGTATTGCGTAGGGTATCCGGTTCTCTTCGAGACAGCTCTCAAAGTTAGGGATATTTTTCTCCAAGAATCGATTTTTTGTAGGAGAGCCTGATCCTAGCGTCTGTTCACCGCCATGTTTTGGGGGCATGTCTCGAGTCACTGAGTATATAGAACAAGGCTATGATCAAGAGCAAATCTGGAATGGATTCAGGCCTGGATCTAATGCACTAGCTCTGTTATTTCTATTCAGTAAGTCACGTAACTGATCAAAGCCTTCATTCTCATTCATGGTCGGAATATTACAGTACTTGTTCCTACCTTATAACTTTTCTCTAGAGCAGCACTGGTCAATAGAACTTTGGTGATGATGATAATGTCCTACATGGATGGTCCTACACCTCCATCATCCAAGACAGAAGCCACTAGTGAGATGTAGCTATTGAGCACTTGAAATGTTATTAATGTGGCCCAGGAACTGAATTGTAGATTTGAACTCATTTGAATTTAAATAGTCATATGCATTGAGTAAGTGTAAGATAGTACATACAGTTCCAGGGGCTAAATGAGAGAAGGTCTTTTATCACTGTGCCCAATATCAGGGCTTGATAACTACTAGCTGAAATTGTTACTAAATTTCATATAGCCTTAGTTTCCTTGTCTGTGAAATGGGGTTATAGACAGTACCCACTTTATGAGTTGGTAGGGAAGATTAAATAAAATATCATGGATCAAGCAATAAACATGGTTCTTTGCTCTTCCCTTTAAAGTTCTTAGATACAAGCTGACCATAGATCTGAGGCATACAGAAAGCAGGGGTGGGAGGGGCAGGATGAAGAGCCAAACGGGACTACACCTAAGGGGAAAAACTAAATATTGTACAAAAATGAACTACGATGTAAGAAAATAAATTAATTTTAAAAAGTAGTTCTTGGATACTTCCAAAAGAACTGTCCAATGATGTACAAAAACATTGAGAACCTATAGTGAGATTCTTCGCAGGCAGGTGGATTGCTCAGTAGTCACTTATATATCTCTGATGCTAACTTTGAATATATATTTATTTTGTAGAAGAACAGGGGTGTAGGCCAGAGGTGCTAGGGGTGAGAGGATTCACCAGAGACAGAGTAGGGAGCAGAACAGGCAGCTCTACTGAAATATATTGTGAGGGGAGCAGCGGGCGAGACAGGAGAGGTCTGCTGTGCCATATGTGGGTTAGCTCCCTGGCCAGGGATCGAACTCAGGCCGTAGCAATGATAGCACTGAGACTTAACCCCTAGACCACCCGGGAAGCCCTCTAATGCTAACTTTGGCTGGGGAAAAAAAAGTCTGCTTGAGCAAAGAAGAAAAAAAATGTTGGCAGTGTATTGCACTGCGAGAGTTTCACAAATATGCATTTGGCAGAAGTCGGACTGTCCAGACAGATCACAAACCACTAGGCAACGCACCTGCTAGACGACAGGGAATGTTATTGCTGTTATAAAGATATGATTTATGAGTAATCTATACCCCAGGCAAAGACTCGTTTATAGCAGGCCTATTGTCCAGACTAGTCATCGACTCTCCAACTGGGGAAATGACAGCACTGATTGAAGAGACAGCAGGGTAGGCCATGGAATTAAGCAAAACACTTGACCTTGTGGTCAGTGGGAGGCTGAGACTTGAAAACAGGAAAAGATGCTGGGTTGTAGCTACTTATCCAGATGTTGCAAAATGGTTGGTGTGACAGAGGAAAACAGAGCTATTGCAGGTGTGTTGGTGTCTAAAGGAGTGGCTGCTTTGGCCTTCTAAGAGCAAGAGCGATTTTGTAATGTCTTGTCTGTAAGAGGTCAGACCAAGAGAAGATGTGTTCAGAGGTAGTTTCTGAAATAGTTTTGTTCACGTCTCAGAATTATTATCAGTGTCTTCTCCCTGGTTCTTGAAATTGTAGCTATAGAGGGATGTCTTCTCATGGGTAAGCTAATATTAGACTTGATTGAAACTACAGTTTTTAACCCCTGGGCTTTGTACCTTCAAATCTTATAGGTTATATGCTGAATTCAGATTCTTGCTAGAAAACAGAGGGAAGTAGGGAAATAGTCCAAATGCCTGGATTTATTGAAGAGATTTGTGTCATGGAGGGATGTTATCTGTCATGGAGGTAATAGAGTGATGTTGAAAAGGGTAGTGTTTTCCTATCACGGTTGTGAACATTTATTTCATGGGAGTGACTGCAATGATGTAGTGTTAACACTAGAGGATTTTGAGCCCAGCATTTGAGTCTGATTATCCCTCCTCATCATCATTACCCTACCATCACTGTCATTTGCTGTGCTAGCAGATAGTCTGCCAGGTGACTTACACACTTGTGATACACAGTCCTTATAGCAATCACACAGAATGGGTATTGTTAGTCCCATTTCATAGATGAAGAAACAGGTTCAGTGGGTATAACTTGAAAAGCTAATAAGTGACAAGCTAATGAGTGAGAGTCAGGCTTCCAATTCAGATAGCCCCACATCTTCCATTGTCTTTGGCACTCAGTTGTCTGCCTTGTGTAGTTGTAGCTGCCTGATGTGGCTAGTATGAGTAAGGACTTGAATTTTTAATGTTATTTATTGTTAATAAATTTAAATTTAAATATTCATGTGTGGACAGTGGCTATGTACCTATCACTGCTATAGGGACCAAATGAGATGTCTTTTATCACCATGCATGATTTCTAGTCAGTGCTTGACGGGACTGTGGCTGCTGGACCTTCATTATGATCTCTAATTACTAGAACTTGTTGAACACAATTATGGACAGCCACATCCCAAACAGCTTATTGTTTCAAACTCAGTCAAAACTAGAGTTACTGAGTCAAAACTAGAAGTTACTCTTACTCTGTGGTTTTGCTTTCTCTCAAACTTGCCTACCTGTCCTTGTTCCTTTTGAATTAGTAAACTATTAATGTGAACTGATTTTAGTAACTGTAAACACTGTGATGTTAAAGCCAAAAATATTCTCTAAAATTGGGCCTCCTTGGTGGCGCAAGGGTTTACGTCTCAGCACTATGAAGCTATCAGCAGGCACTGCAGCATGAGTTCGATCCCCGGCCAGGGAGTTTTCCACATGGCGCAGCAGACCTCTCCTGGCTTGACCACTGCTCTCCTCAGCAGTGTATTTCAGTAGATCTGCCTGTCTCTGGTGAATTCTCTCTCTCTCTCACACACACAGACCACCTCTGGCCTACATGCCAGCTCTTATATATATAGATAAATAAATCTTTAACATAGTTCTCTAGAATTTAAAAATGGCATTAGTCAAAGTAAGAAAAATAATATGATGACATAACTACCCAAAATGTAAAAGTGTAATATTTATAAATAGCAGTATTGGCATAGTGATTTATGACTTTGATACTTTCAGATACATTAAACCATTCTATATCATTCGATACAAAAAGGTAAAATCTTTTTACTTTTATTCTAGTGATCTGTTACTGCTGTAGATTTAATGTTATGTCCTCCCAAGTTAATATTTTAAATCCTAATTCCCAGTGTGATGATGGTATTTGCAGGGGGGAGGTTTGGGAGATGATTATGTCCTGAGGGTAGACCCCTCATGAATGGGACTAGTGTTCTTATAAAAGAGATCCCTGAGAGCTCTCTTACCCCTTCACCTCTTGCCCCTTAACACTGAGAAGACAACTGTCTGTGAACTAGAAAGTGGGACCTCACCTGACATTAAAACAGCCCCTCCTTTGACCTTGGACTTCCCAGCATCCGTAACTGTGAGAAATGAATTTCTGTTGTTTCTAAGAAACCCGGCCTGTCTGTGGTATTTTGTGATAGCCACTTGAGCTGAATGGAACACTACCTTTAGGTGTCTTTTGTCATAGACTACTTGGTCTAGTTAGGGAAAAAAAATCAAACTTTAGCCATACCACACCAACCAAAATAAGTAAACGAGCCTACAAATAAAATGATTAGTAGCCTCATTAAAGAAAAGGAGAAACATTAATTGGATATTGAATTGAATCCCTCTTGACCTTGCTTTGGTAGGCTGCACTAAAATAATATTTATGATAGAGAATAAATTATACAGACGAAATCTATGTTGTCCCAATAGACAAACCAGCACAGACAGAGACAATTCCCAGTCAGCCACACACGGGAGGGATCAATTCTACTGATTCAGCTTCCCAACCACCTGGATGGATGGGCGCCAGCGCTCTGGTTCCCTGGAAGCTTGTCTGGCAGGAGGAGGAAATCCTGGCCCCAAACCCACAGATCACCTGGTTCTTTGTTGTTACCGCTGGGCTCCCCAGTGCATTGACTCTGCCGTAAATTTGTTGTGGTTGTTGTTTCTTAATCTATGAGGAGGTAGCAAATGCTCCTCTTAACTACTTCTCAGGCTGGTTTTGTTCCTTTTCTTACGCTTCAGTTTGTCTGTTTGAATCATATGTTCTATTTAACTATCAATATTACGAGTGCTAAATGCTCTAACATATATTATCCCACCTGGTCCTTCAAAAACCTGTCAAAGATGTGCAATTGTCATGCATTATTCAGATGAGGAAATTGAACTAATCTGTATTTATTTGTTTAACTGAACACATATCCTGTGCCCGCTGCATGCCAGGCACTGAACTTGCTCTTGCCCCATGCTATGTTTTTTGAATTCAGAACCTTTTAAGGATGAGGGTTTTATACTCTTTATTTTAGAAACTGATGCTGAAGAAATTTAAATAGCATTTCTATCAACCATAGTTGCTAGAATTCTAAAATTCATGGAATCCAAATCTTTATAATCCTAAAAGCCATGGTCTATTTATGTTGCCAGATATAAGGTAGAAGAAACAGTTACATTTTGTTTTATCCATGCCTTTAATAAAAAAAATAGTATACCTCAGACATTCTGCCTTAGAACAATGGTGCTTCTCCACAATCTGGCAATATGCTGATCTTATTCAATGGTAATTCTGATGTAATCTACTATTTCACTCTAATTACTTAATTCAGTTCAATATTTCAACAAACATTAAAGATCCATTTCCAGTGTGGAAACTCTGTGAATCGAGCTATGAAGCTAAAAATGACCTTAGAGTTCATTACTTCCTAAATAAAGGTTAGACTCAGCCGTGCCATCCAGCCACCTGCATGGCCAACCAACTGACAAAGACCGGAAGTTCATAAAGAACTCTGAAAGAAACTAGATGCAGATTCAAAAACAAAAAAACACTTGACTGCCTGCCCGGCCTTCAAAGCAGCCTGCAGCTCTGTCCCTGTCTTGCCCCCTTCTTCCAGATCCAGCCCCACACCTCTGGGTCATCCAGGAGTCCTGGAAGTTATTCTACCTCCACTGTGGGCCCAGGAGTGTGGACCTTGCAAATCTCAGTTGAAAACCTTTTTCTTAACTTCTCTTCTGATCGAGAACTCCCAAAGCAAAACCTGTGAGCAACAAGCCTTGTAGAGAAAGGGAAGGAGGGGGACTTCCATGGCTTTGACTCTTGCTTATGCCACAACCACCATCCTTTTTATTTGGTGTATGAATTGAGATTTCCTGTGAGATCTAGATTGGAAAAGGAAATGTTTACAGACCATCTTCCTTCCTTGCGTGTAGACATCATTATTTGGCACTCAAGACCCTGCCTTAGCAGACCTTTTCCCGTAGTCATCAGTATGACTTAAAGCCACAATATTCCATGATGTTCCTTTGTGGCTCATGGGAATTATGATATTTGCGGCTATGCCTAAGCAGCCCACCTCCCCTACCAGCGGCCGTCACCCTGACGGCCAGTCAGGCAGGTCAGCGCCTCTGCTAATCAGTTCTCCAAGCTGTGAGTTTGCCAAGTGCCAGCTCATTTTTTTCTTAGTGACTGGACTCTATTAGTTCAAATTCCCTATGGGGTTTTAGTCACTGTGTAGGTAGGTCATAGGCCTTGTATTTACATTGGTTCAGTCACTTGTGGCCAGTAAGTAGTCACGTGCTATAAACATGGGACCTAGGCTCGTCCCTTTAAAATGAGCAATGGGAAAAGAAATTTCCTGGGATAGGACATTCTTGGCAAGGCAGACACTGAAGATAGATCTACTGTGTAACACCGTAGGGTCTGGTTGCCTTTATACTTGTTTTTTCAACCCACTGTTTTAAAAATATCCTTTTGTGAGAGTGTATAACTTGTTCTGTGTCTTGTTCACCTAGCTTGAGCCTGGGATATAGGTATTTAGTGAATGAGTGAGTAGATGAAGTGATGGGTAGAGGGATGGAGAGAAAAGTACACAGAGTGTTGGTGAATGGAGAGATGGAGGTGATAGAGCATCATGCTTAAGAGCATATTCTAGAGCATATTCTAGAGACTGTTCAGGCTCAGATCCTGGCTTCCAGCTCTCTCAGTGAGTGCCCTTGGCCAGTTACTTAACTTTTCTTGGCTCAGTTACCACATCTTAAAACAAGAATAATAATAATTCCAACCTCATAAGGCTTCTGTGATAATTAAAATGAGTTAACCCATAGCAAGCACATAGAATAGCACCTGCATCTGGCATACAATTGCTTCTCAATTTTTGCTAGTATTATTATTGTTATTCTTGATGGGTGAAGACTTAAGACAGCAGCAGGTACACTTCGTTTAAGGAAAAAAAAAGATTTGGTGACATGGCTTATGAAAATCAGAAACAATCTCAAACTAACACCAAAGGAAAACAAGACAAAAAATTGTCCCTAATCAGGAAAGATGTGAATTTAAACCTGTAGCCCATTTCTGGAGTAGAAAGAAAATGTTGGAAAGAAGGGCAAGGGGGAAAGAGTGCCTAACATGAATTTGTAACCAAAACTTGTGTCCAAATCGCCAGTCATTACCTCCCAGACAGGACAGTGCAACTGACATCAGTGCTACTACCTCTTTGTCCATTTTGATGCTCATCGGTATCTCTGAGGGGCCTCTGAGTGTGCCATGTTTATTAAGTACAGAGGATAAAGAATGCAGATGTCAGCATGGGGACTGGTCAGAAGAATGTGCATTACAACTGTACAGAACCACAGAGGAGGCTTTGTACGCATGCCCCTAAGCACACTGGGATCCAACTGGGGGAGCATGGCGGGGGACCTGAACCTCACTCCAACTGTTGAGCCCTGAGTCCTGGCACAGGTCTGAGTCAGTCTGGAAGAAGTGCCTCCCCAGAAGGGTGTCTTTCTACAATTCCCTCCCACAGAGGGTACGTCTTTTTCTAATTAGCCAGAGCCTTTCAGTGCTAGCAGCAGCCCTATTTGTAGCCCTGGGAGGTTTTAAAACCAAGTGCAAGATAAGTTAGTTTTCAGGAAGTGGAGAGATTAATGGGGCCACAGAAAGATGGATGTGAGCTTGGCGCTGCCTCTGCCTCCCTTCACACATGCTGTGGCTAGCAGTGAGGCCAACGGGAGTGACCCTGAGTAGAGTTACATATTTTTCACACCTCCTACTAAAACTCAGCAAATGCTTGACTTGCTGTTCCCAGCACAATTTTTCTTCCTGCAAAACGTGTCGGGATTATCGCTTTTAGCCACATATGGGTTGGAAGTGCTTTATAGGAGCCCCACGGGCTGCAACCGTTCAATTCCCCATCCCTGGGAGGGAGCTGGGGGAAGCAGGGACCCAAAGTACCTGTCCAAGAGCTCCCATGTAGAGGGCTCATTCCTGCTAATTAAGTCCAGTTTCCAAGAGTGCATCAAAGCTGCCATCCAAATGATTTTGAAAGTCAGGAGGTAAAATACAAGTTACAACCCCAACACCTTCCCCTTATCCATCTTCTTGAGCCATTTCAGGACACTGGGTAACATATGACTTTTCTTTCAGTCAATTCTAGATATTATCTGCTGAAATAGCTCCACTGGCATGGGAGGGGGATTTCAAAATATGTAACAGATGCACAGCTGCCACCTGAGATGATGCATTATGAATTCAAAACTGTCATCACCTCCCCCTCCACTCCTACCCTCACCCTTATGCACATATTTGTTCATGTGGTTTACACCTGTGGGATTGTGGGATACAAGACAGGAATCTGATTACTGTTTGGGAGACAACCCAGTCTCTAAAACAGATTCATGTATCTTTGTTTCCCTGGAGAAACTTGAACTCTTTTGCCAACTCTTCATGTGGTCCAGCTGGGTTAAAGCTCTTGTCCAATTTTTCTGGAATTTGGTACCAGTGACTAACTCGTTCAATAAGTCATATAATGTCTATCTCAGTCTCCCGTTCGTATGCTGCCACGAGGGCAGAGTTCTTGCTCAGTGCCTCTGTACATAGGTGCTCTCGTGTCCTCTGCTTTAAAGGGAAATGGAGAGCAACCAGGCTGTGATCACCTGAGGAAAAAGACTGTTTCACTGTGTTTAGCAGGGAAGAGGGTCTCTGCCATTGTCAGACAAGAAACATCCTCTAAATAAGCAGTTGGGGAAAATGTATTCATGGAAAAGAAAAGCAGAAGACTCTCCAAAAGTGTTGGTGTGGGCACAGAAGGGAGAAGTGTTGAGTGTCTGATCAGAGAAGGCAAGAATACAAATCAAAGGATTTCTGTTTACCAAGGACTTCTCACAGCATTTAATTACATGCTGATAGATTAACTTAATTTGTATTGGGTTAATCCAATAAATTAACCCAATTATAAACCAGGTTATAATTTCAATGGTTATAAATTCATATGAGTGCGAAGAATCTGTTTTGCTCATCATCGTATCTCTTATGCCTAGAATGGTACCCAACACATAGCAGATACTCAGTAAATATTTATTAATTGACAAAATATCCTGAGTACAAGCTGCACGTCTGACTAGCTGGTCTCTACAAAAAACCTCACATTCTTGCTACAAAAGTGAAAGCGAAGCAAACCTGAACATGCCTATTCAAGCCACTGTCCCTCTATACACAGCAGGTGAGGGTACCAGCGACTCCCAGCCTGCTCTCACCCCTGTGCTCTGCAGTGCTGCTTCTTCCTCCTCGCCACCTCTCCCCTGGGGGGAGGGTCTGATTCTGACCAGACTGGAGTCAAAGCTCTTCTCAGGTCCTCCTTCTTCACTCCTAGAGGGGGGTAGGAGCTCTTCTCTCCCTTACCCTTGGCTACCTAAGCGCTATTTCCCCTCACACATAGTTTCCTTGTACTGTCCTAGTTGGATCAGCTGCGCTCAAGGTTCACCAGTTGAGCTCACTGAGAGACTTAAGGAATAAAGTCGTATTCCTGGCCTCCCTGAAACATCTTGATTGTGCGTGTCAATGCACAACCCTGCCCTTGTCAACAGGTCTTGCCCATAATCAGTTCATTAACCTACAATTTGGTTCATATCTGTTTGATCCTGTCCCTAGTTCCAGACCTGCCTTTCTGTTTCTCTATGTCAGGAGAAGGGAAGTTGGTGGCAGGGCACCTCTGGAAAACACACAGGATAAGAGTATTGTAGTTAGACCTTCCTCCTTTTCCAGGGAGAGAAATCAAATGAGGGGTTGGCTTGGATGCTCAATTAGTAAAGCAATGAAAATGAATGTCTCATCCTCACAAACGTATTGAGCACTCAGATGCATACCAAAGGGGGTTCCACCCAGCCAAAAGCCATTTTAAGGACAGGCCTTGTAAAGGAGAGAGCAAGAAATGGATGTTTTTACCACAGGCCCTGGACAGAGCAAATGTTACAGGTCATGTAGATAGACCGGGGAAAAATCTGATGTTAAAAAACTTACGCTGGATGTTGCTCTGAAGTTTTTATTGCTTTTCTTCCACCACTGGCATGTGAACAAATCACTTGCCTGACTGGCATCTGCATTCCTGCTGAATCCTTCACTCTGAGCTTTCTCTTACTTCCCCTTTTATACCAGGTGCATATTGCCAGCAGCAGCAGCTCACCTGCACACAGAAGCACACCTCCTCACCACTGAGGAAACCTCTCTTGCATGCCAACATCTTGTAGAAGCCAGTGGTCTCCATAGCACAAAATTCTAGTGCACTCTTAAAATATAAAAAACTTTCTTCTTCTCTGGTGATAGACTGGGGGTGCTTCAGTGGTGGTGTACTTACCATATAACAGCACCTGAAGGGGGTGGGAGGAACTCTATACTTCCAAAATACAAACAACAATATAACTCTCTTGAAGGGATTAAATCTCCTCCCTTAGCACATTGCAGTTTATCAAAACATGATTTTCATGCATTAAACCTAAAACTGATAGCATGTTTTCATTAATCTAAGTATGTGGCACAACTGAGCTAAGAGATGTTATTTCATTTTGTACATACAGTACATTTTTTAAAAATATATTTTTATTGTTATTTATGTCTTCTACATTTTGTAGTCCCCTTGGGTAACCTACCACCAATTCATCCGTGATCCATCTCTGTGGTCCCCTGTGTTCTTTTCTACTCCATTTTGTGCCTTTATCCTCCCCTCCCCCCTGCCCCCACCCACTGAGTGTCTCTCTCCTATTTGGTTTCCTTATAGTCCTGTTATAAGTGAAACCATTTGATATTTTTCTCTTTCTTTCTGGCTTATTTCACTGAGTATGATCCCCTCTAATTCCATCCATGTCGCTGCAAATTGCATGTGTTTATCTTCTTTGAATGCTGAATAGTATTCCATTGCGTATATGTACCACATCTTCTTGATCCAGTCATCTACTTTTGGACATCTGGGTTGCTTCCATACCTTTGCTATTGTGAACAGTGCCGCAATGAACATACGGGTGCATGTATCCTTTTGGATTAGTGTTTTTGTGTCCTTTGTGTAGATTCCCAAAAGTGTTATTGCTGGGTCGTACATACAGTACATATACCTTATATATGTATATGTTGGGATAAGAAGTGTACAGCAGGCTTTTGTTAAAAAAAATCCTAGTTTTATATAAAATTTAAAAATTATTATTAAAATATAATAATTTCAATTAAAAATGATCTCTGGCTCTTTCTTGCCAGATATCATTGCTAATATAGCTAGCTAGGCAAGTACTGGATCTCAGTTTCTTCATTCATGAAACAGAAAGCTTGGTTTAGATCAATGGTTTTCAAACTATGTTCCTGGAGATACAGGATTTCAGTAGCCACAGTGTAGGTGGATTTGGGGAGCTGAGAGTCAAGTGTCACAGCTCAACACTTCTAATCTGTTTTATGCATGGAGCTTCTATGGAAGATTTAATAAAGTCAAGTGCTTCTTAGCTTAGCCATTTATTTGAAAACCACCTGCCTAAATTACCTCTAAACTTGGCCTTCTTGCCCTGAATTTTCAAGACACTGATTATAATCCTCATTACACCTTATTGGTATAGGCATTGCAGGGTGGTAGTAAATTAGAGTGATGGAGTAGAAATTCGAGCACTGTTATATAAGTGTATTTTAAGCAGCAAGACTTTAGAATTCTGAAATGCATGTGGTCCATAAGGCAGCTAGTGATTCTTACCTTCTAAACAGTTTCAGTTGTTAGGGGGGAAAAAAAGTCTTGTAACGCCTCAAGTAGTCCCCCAAAACCTCCTGAGAGAACATTTTCATTGTTATTGTTGTTAAATCTAGAAACCAAGCATTTCAGGAACTTCCATGTGAAAATGTTTAACTTTGTTCTAGAGCAGGAAGCACTCTAATACCTAAAGGAAATAAAGTGAAATGTAGGTGATTTGCTAGACAAAGTGCCTCTGCCAATTAAAAATAACTTAAATAGATAAATGAATATATGATTTGTGATGTTTGAAATCAGTTTTTTTTAATGAAGTAACAATGGGATGACCTGGTTGTCTGAGCAGCTCTGCCTTTTCATGCCTAGTCTCAGCCGAAGCCTACAGCCCCAGCCAGCTCCACCTCGGGGGTCCTTTGGTCCTCATTGGCCCTTCCCACTTGTTCAGCCCTCTGTAGTACTAACTGAACCCTGACCTCTAGTGGTGGGAAAGAATTAGCAAGAGCAGTGGGGTAGTATCAGTGAAATTTCTACCAAGGAAGGTTCCAGGTGGTTCATCGTCCCATGTAATGGAACTGCAGAGGCAACTAATTTTGCTAAGTAGTGACCCACAGCGGATAACCTGTGAGAAGCTCAATCTCAAAAGGTTCTTGGTTATTATAATCCTTGGCTCCATTGAGAAGGCGAGGCATAACCCAGGCATAGGTATTTTTTTTTCCTCATCAAGTAGCAGTAATCCACAGGGGAGTAGGAGTTGGGAGTAAGTGAGATAAAAAAATCCACGATTGCATTCAAGATAACTAAATTTGGTTGGTAATTTTAGAAAGAAAAATGTTATTCCTTTCTAGGGACATAAAACTTCATTAGAAAAAATAGTGTCTGCTACGTACAACAGAGATGCATCTCTACATTCAGCAGAGATGAATTCCCCAGATACAGTACAGAACGAAAAGGACTTAAATATAAAAGAATATATACCCAATTATAATCATGAAGTTCAAAACTAATCTCTGGTACTAGAGATGAGTTGTTGTCTGGGAGTGGACACGAGACCCTGAAGGGAGACTACTGGACTGGCCCTTTGTCCTGGCCTGGTGGTGATTACACAGATGTGTGGGTCTGTGAAAATTCTTTAGGCGGCACACTGAGATTTGTGCTTTCTGATGTGTATAGATTATGTTTTAGTCTCAAAAGAAGCACAGTAATAAAAATGGGCTGAGGATATAGTATGTGCTTCCTAAATACTCATTAAAAGATTAAATGACTATTTCAGTTCCATTTTATCACCAAAAGTAGAGACCAGGTTAGAGGAAGAATATAAGGAAAAGGAGAAGGAATAGAACAAAAAGGAGAGCTGTTTTTTTTTTTTTTTTGATTTTGTTTTTTAAAGCAGTGTATGGGCAAGAGTCACTAGGAAAGTATAAATCAAGAGGAAGAGAGTTGGAGGAGGAAGGAGAAAGCTGTAGGGGAAGAGCCGAGTTAGGGAGTGGGGAACTTTGCTCACACTTGTGCTTTTCTCTGTGGTTGCTCCTGAACAATATTCTTCATTTAGAAATAGCCCTTTAAGTCCGAGGAAGGGCTACTAGCCCAACTAGTCTTCTTTTATCTTTAATTCCACATTTTTTAAAAAATAATTTTTCATGAAATCCTGAAGTTTTAAGGCATAACTAGGGCTGTAGATTAACACTTTGAACCTGAAATTGTCTGCAAATGTCTGTCTGCAGCTGTGAAACATATGAACCATTCCCTGAAAGGTCGTCCTTTCAGCATCCTTTTATCCCCAATGCGTGCCAAGGAAGAAAGCAGGCACCAACCTGCCTGCCTGGAGCTGATGCTCTTCCTTTCCTGGCTCTCTTTACTCTTTAGGAATTCAGGGATATTTAATTCCACATTATCTAACAGCTGCTTTAGAAGCCATCCCATCTCTCTCTTAGCTGCTTTGTTGTTTACTTATTTTAATTAAAGTCAGGCTTTGTTATTTGTTCAATGAACAGATATGCAGGAAATAGAATTTTAAAAGAAACAATAAGGCAAGAACCCTCCTGGAACAAAGGGGTTAATCTTATTATTTGTGACTGTGAAGTTGCCCTTATGGCTCTTCTCAACTCTGGCTGGGGTGGCCCACCAGGGCTGTAGTTATGACTCAAGTGCTGTGGCCTCTTATACTGAACAGAATGACATGACACAATAAGCCAGATACTGGGTGTGGGCTGGAAATGCTCTACCCCTGCTCTCAACTGTCAACAATGAAGAACCATCTAAAGTCTTCCTAAAGGTCTTCAGTGAGATTTTCTTAGTATTGTAATGCAAGTAACAACTACAACACTAGCTAACCCTTGTTTACCATATCCTAAGTATTGTTTTAAGTATATATTAACATCTATCAACTCATTTAATTTAACCTGTGAAGTGGATACAGATGAGAAAACTGTTACAGTGTTTAGCAACTGGCAGAGGCGTGATTCAAACTAAGCCATCTGGATCCAGAGTTGACTTTCTTTGTGTCTCCTTGTTTGTCAAGATTTTCATAATTTTATAAATTTGGTGAGAGCAAGCTGGAAGACATGGTATTGCCCAAGTTTTAGACTTTTCTTCACTGCTACTTACTAACTCAGTAATCTTAATCACTTGATCTTTTTGTATCTCAGTTTCTACATTTTAAAATTGAAGATGTTCACTTCTAGGCTTTATTTTCCTTGAATCTGTGTATCTTAAATGTAGAAGGCACCTTAAATGTCCTCTCATCCAACATTGATTTCCCCTGCGTAATGCCAGAATCATCTGGAGAGTTTTTGAAAATATATAGAATCCTGAACCAGATCGACTGAATCCAAATTTCCAGATGTAAGGTTTTGAATTCTTACTGTTCGAATCCACCAAAAAGGAGTCTGATATATTTGAGGACCATTAACTTTGCTCATTTTCCTCAGTGCTGAAGTTATTTTCAGAACATCCTTTCTTCTCTTTACTAGGAAAATGTTAAAAGTATAAAAAAGTGAAGAGAATAAGATAATAAACCGCTGGCCCAACTTCAAAAATAATTTACTCATAGCTGCTCCTATTCCATTTTTACTCCCACCTATTTCATAGAGTTCTTGGCAGGTGATGGCAGCCATATTTCTCACAGACAGAGATCTGTATCTCCTCAAGACAACTAATATTGACTAGAATCCTTTGATAGTGACAAAAACCCAACTTTAATTTAATTATGAGAGACCATCCTTTGGAACAATAATTGGCATTTCACAAAATCCAAGGCAGAGTTGAGTGACTAAGTTGTGAGAGAATAAGAGTATATAATGTGCCTCAGGAATATCTGAAATGAACTTTCATGCCCATTTTCCCTCTCTCACTTCTGTCTATCTCTTCACCTTACTCCTCTTAGAGCTATTTTTCTTTTTTTTTTCTTGCTATATATCATTCTTATCATCTTGATGAGTTTTACCTTTTAATAATTCTGCCACACACAGCCTCACTTTTAAGTACCAAAATCTAAGAGAAAGGGCACTTTTGCCTGTGGCTCAGGTGCAACTCTCCTCCCATTCCCCAGAAGTGAGGGTGGGGGAGCTAAGATGCTGAAACACTTTTTCTGCCACCCATAGTATGTCCAACCCATAAATTTCTCAGACCTGACTGTTATAAATGTCTCCCTTGTGGAAAACTGACCTCTCCCTGCTTCTGACTTCCACCTCTGGGTCTTTTTCTCCACTCTGGAAACACATAGACCAAGTCTCTTTCTCCTTTCACATGATGTGATTTCAAAACAACTCTCAAATCCCCCTCTTAATCTTCTCCCCCCCAGGCTAAACAGCCCTGGTTCCTTCAACACACCCTGGCCTGACATGATTTTGAGTCCTTTCTTTGTCCTGGTCACTCTCCTCTGGATCAGCTCCAGTTTGTCACTTAAAAATTGGCACCCAGAACTGAAGGCAATAAATGTTCCAGATGTGGACATGCCTGCAGAGCCAAGAGCAAGACTAAGCAAGCCCCACACACCACACACACGTGCACATGTGCACTGTGGACAGGACACTGTCAGCATAGTTCCAGCTTGTGCTCCTCTCCTGGCAACTCAAATGCTCGTTTATGTCCAGTTTGCAGGCAGCTGAACCCCAGCTCTCTTCATGGGAATGGTGCTAACCCAGTAACCTCCCACCATTCCCAACACTTTTATTATTGAACCTAAAATATTGATCCCAGATTTTAAATCTCTCTTGTTAGTTTGGTCTGATTATTCCAGGCTGTCAGAATCTTTTGCAATCTTTATTATGTCCCCAAGCGTGTCTCTCTCTCTCTCTCTCTCTCTCTCTCTCTCGCTCTCGCTCTCTTTCCCTCTCTCTCGCTCTCTCTCTCTCTCTCAGCAGGAAGTGTGATAAGCAGGTCTTCCTCATCTCCAAGTCACTGATAAAATGTTGAAGATCAGTCACAAACCTGAGCCACAGGGATAACACTGTTGGGACTCTCCTTCAAATTGGCATGGCTGCATTGATGACTTCCTTTTCATTGACTGTTTAGTCACCTTACTGAACTAAGATCATAATTCCTATTTACAGTTCTAAAATAAACAATTCAATGCAATTAAACTCTCTCCTCAACAAAATACTAGTAAACCAAATCTAACATCACATGAAGAGAATTATATACCATAATCAAGTGGGATTTATTCCAGGAAAGCAAAGGTGGTTCAACATAAAAATTAAAGCAATGTAAAAATCACATTAAAAGAACAAAGAAAAAAACCTCTCATGATCATCTCACTTGCTACAGAAAAGCATTTGACAAAACCCAATACCTTCGTATGATTAAAAACTTTTAGAAAACTAGGAATAGACTAGAACTTCCTAAGCATTATACAAGGCATTTATGAAAGACTCACAGCTAATATTGTACTCAGCGGTGAGAGACTGAGAGCTTTTCCTCTAGGTTCAGGATGTTTTCTTTCATCATTATTATTTAACATTATACTAGAAGCTATAGACAGAGCAATTAGGTAAAGGAAATAAGATTCACCCACATTGGAAAGAAAGAAGTAAAATTTTCCCTATTTGCAGATGACATGATCGTGTGTGTGTGTGTGTGTGTGTGTGTGTGTGTGTATGTGTGTGTATGCCCAAAGAATTCATAATAAAGCTACTAAAGTTAGTAAATGAAATCAACAATATTTGAGGATCAGCACACAAAGTTCAATTATGTTTTTATACATCAACAATGAACAATATGAAAGGAACATTAAGAATTCCATTTGCAATAGTGTTAAAAAGAATGAACTATCTGGAAATAAATATAACTAAGGAGGTGAAGACTTTGTACACTAAAAACTATAAAATATTAATGAAAGTAAAGACCTAGATAAGTACAAAGTCATTCCATGTTCATGAATAAAAGTATTTAATAACTTTAAAATGCCAGTACTATCCAAAAATACAGATTCAAAATAATTCCTACCCAAATTCCAACGGGCCGATTTTTTCTCTCAAAACTGAAAAATTGATCTTTAAATTCATATGGTATTACCAGAGAAGATAAACAAATAGAAATATTAGTTATGTTGTCCAAGATACAGAAGTTTGGTCAAGCTACCTCAACAGTGTTACAGCTTTTGTGCCATAGCAGTTGTGTCATGACTCTCTACAGAGATTGTAGCTATAGGTTGTGTAGCACAGCAATCATTTATTCCAGGCTTCAGGACTGCAGTTAGGGGATAGAGACTCAAGGAGCACTTGAGCTGAATGTCCTAGGTGTTCTGCAGAGAGCATGTTTATATAGGCAAAAGTGGTGAGACTATGTCTGGTTTATGCAAATGAGGTTTTTAGTCAGTGCAGTTCTGAATGGTGGAGAGTTTGTCAAGCTGTGATTGGTTGAATTCCAATGCTGGACCTGATTTGCCAACAAGGTTTCATTTTCTGCTTGTCTATGGATGCATCTGCACATGCCTCATCATGGTGGAAGGGATGGCTGGGCATAACTAGGACCCTACCCTCAACAAACTCCTGGCTCTACTTGTTACCCAGACTTGGGGTGGGTTCATATTTGTTTTATTTATTTATCAGTCATTAGGAAAATGCAAATCAAAATCCTAGTGGATTCCACTACACACTCACTAGAATGTGTGAGAGATAACACACACAATACTAAAATAACACATTTTAGTGAAGATATAGAGAAATTGGAAACCTCCTGTGTTGTTGGAAAGTGTAAAGTTTTGGTTCATTCACTGTGAAAAGCAGATGGACAGATTCTCGAAAACATAAAATTACATAAAAATTATTTAAAGGTTAAACAGAATTATCAAATGATCCTGCTATTCCACTCCTAGATATTCACCACAAAGAGTTGAAAAATATGTTAAAATGAATATTTGTACATGGATGTTCAAAATTCATAACTGTGTTACTCAGTAGCCTACAGGTAGAAAACCCAAATATTCATCAATGGAAGGAAGGATAAACAAAATGTGGTGTACACATAATGAATTTCTAATATCTGCTTCAACATGAAAGAACCTTGAAAACACTGTGCAAAGTGAAATAAGCCAGACACAAAAAGATGAGTCTTGTGTGATTGTACTTATATGAAATCACTAGAATAGCCAAGAGTTTAGAGACAGAAAGTAGAATAGAGGTTACCAGGGGCTAAAGAAGTGGGAGAAATGGGAAGTTGCTGCTTCATGGTTACAGTGTTTCTGTCTGGGATAATGAAAAAAATTGAAAATAGATAGTGGTGATAGTTGTACACTACTGTGAATATATTTAATGCTACTGAATTGTATACATAAAAATGGTTAAAATGCTTAAAAATTTTGTATTATACTGCAATAACATTAAACTAAAATTTATATTTTCATATTATAATGTTTATAGTATACTTCATTATATTATACTACAATTTTTGAGAGTTAATAATGTAATATACCAAAAAACATTGAGTTGTAAATAGGTGAATTGCATAGAATGTTAATTTAAAAAACCCTCTGAATAACATTTTTTTTAATTTGCAGCAAGCTCATGTGAAGACATAACCTGACAAGAACTGACATGAGGTTAGTTATGGTTTTTATTTATCTCACTCAGCATGAAGAATAATACATTTTTTTCTCAGAAATAATATGTGTGATTCAGGGTACTGGTCCAAATCCTGCTAGGGGATGTTATGTAATTATATGTTTATGTATTTATATATTTTTCTTTCAAAAATCTGAATAATGCTGATTTATCAAAGCATCTGACTTTTCAAATAAGGAATTAGAAACTTACTCTACTTAGCATTCGTATGTCAGGGTCTAGAATGATGGAGGGAGAGTTCTTTGGCAAATGCCCATCTGAGATACTAGGGAAGCCTTAAAGCACAGGGAAGATTAGAACTGCAGTTTTGTTCCTAGCTATTTATTGAAAGGAAATGATGACAGATGTCCACAGAATGTCTGTGCAAGAAACTTCATATCAGCTTTTTTCAGAATAGCTCCAAACTGGAACCCACAGAAACATTCATCAACAGGAGCATGGTATAACAGATTGTGGTATATCCATACCAATAGAATACTATTCAGCAATTACAAGGAATGAATTACTGATACAAGCAAAAGCAGGGTTGAATGTCAAAGGCTGAGGGAAAGACGTCATACACAAGAGAACATATTGTATAATTCAATTTTTGTGAAGTTTGAGAACAGGCAGAAACTAATCAATAGTATAAGAAATCCGTAAAACTGTTGTGGGGCCGGGGGAGAGGAACAGATAATTGGGGACAGGTAGGAACTCTCTAAGATGATGACAATGCTCCCTATTTTGATTATGTTGATTGCATGGTATGTGAGTTTTCCAGATTCAATGAAATGCACAGTTAAGATGTATATATTTCAGTGTATGTGATAATATCTCAAAACATATACAAATGGGCACACATACACAAAACACATGGATGAGCTATAACAGAATGAAAGGATCTTCCTCACAGACACTGTTGGAAATGATAGAGATGTATTTGTGTGTGTGTGTGTGTGTGTGTGTGTGTGTGTGTGTGTGTGTGTGTGTGTATGTAAAGCCTTACCAAGTATCTGGCTCATGTGAAGTGCTCAAACACTGTTAGCTATTAATATTAGGCTGAGGAGATGGCCCTGGTTTGCAGTCCAATTATACAGGCAAAACAATTTCATACATTTATTTATAAATGGGCACATTTTGCTTTGACTCTACTATTCCTCATTTTATTCTCCCATATGTTAATTTAATATGTAAATTTTGATGTCACAAAACATTAAGTGATTGATGTTATGGTGACACACAAGTAGTAGAGAGATTTTCTTTAGGTTCATGTAATGTATTTTAATGGTGGCAAGAAAAGAAAAATGACCTTGGGAGGAGAGGATTTCAGTCAAATTTGCATTTTCAACAATTATAAAAAAAATGCTAGTAAATTTAAATCAACTTATAGTTTATAAATCTAAAAGGAAACTAACTCTCAGAGAAGGTAAGTGATTTGCCTAAGACCACTCAGCTAGAAATGAGGGGGAAATTAAACCTCCAGTTCCATGCTGTTTTCATTATATTGTGAGCGCTTAAGCAGGGCTCCACTGACCCCAGGTGAACTCCCTGAAATTTGAATTTGTGGGGGAGGAGGAGATCTATTGCTTTCAACAGATTTTCAAATGCCTCTATAACTTAAAAAATATATATATAGAATCACATGCCTTTGTAAAATAGAATAATCAGAATCTAAATATGCAGAAACTTTATTAACCAAGAATTTTTGGTCTTCAATTCTAGAAGAAAAGGCAAATACCAGGCACATAAACTCATACCCAGGTTTTATTCCAAAAAGTGACACACTCCACTCTGCCCCCTGTACCTTGCATGCCAACATCAACAGCAGGGACCATAACAAAATATACTCCATCATCAGCTGGAGCATCCTGGACTCTCCTCCAGTGGCTCAGGTACTTCAAGTTTTACTATCTAAGTAATATTGAAGGCAGTCATACTTCTTTTCAAAAAGGAATAATTGAAGTGAATATGAATGCTTGTTGCTAAGTTTCCTCTGCAAGGAGTAATTGGATATTTATCAATTTCATACCTCTGGGAGTTATAGGGACAGGAGCTGAGGAAAGCTATACTCAAAGGAATGTGGACCTCCATTTTCAAGGGAAAATGGGATTTACATAGCTTTTGGCTTTAAATGTCCCTATTTCAATGTATTTGAATATGGAATATTCCCAAGTTTCTTGTCCCGATGAAATAAATGTACTAGAAACCTGTTGTATATTCATTGCTTGTCATGAGTGATTGTGTCTCTAGAGCTACAACATACCTGTGTAGTGAAAGGAAAACTCAGGGGTTCAGCTGATTAGTCCCAAGCTCTGTAATAAAATGCTTTTCAAAAAGACCTCTTGGGTATAACTGAGTCCATACAATAGCTTTCTCTATCCCATTGACTATAATCCAGAGGCTATGGGAATCTTGCTTTTATAACACGAAGAGAAGAGCTACAGCTTATCCAAGACCAAAATAGGAACAAAAGCTCAAGTTCAATTTTAATGTCATAGCTGATAGCAATAAAACATCTTCCTACCTTCCTTGCTTCCAGAACAAAAGGCAAACCCATTATGGCATCCTTACTAAAGTGTCACTTTAAGGAGTTGGATTCTTTGCCAGATCAAGTTCTGCATGAAGTCTTACCTTAGCTTTCTTAAGAGCTAACCATGGTTATGAGACAGTCTGACACATATTAAGGACTTTTTTCTTTACTGATAATAAAGTGACTAACTTTGTCCATTACCTTTTATATGGCTTAATTACAAATGGTCAGAGAACACAGAGGTCATTCGACATAATCCAAACATTCAGACTCTAGTGTTATTGCTGAGATGCTAGTAAGTAAAATGAGAATTCTTTCTTGGAACACAGACTTGGTCTCTGCCAATGACCATAGACAGTGCCCTCTTGCCTCTGATGGGTGCCTCAAGACCTCGTCAACAGGCAGAACTGCTAGGCATTGATTAGCCAATAATAATTTAGTAGCTAACATAGGCATACTTATTAGGGATTGTCAGAAACTAGAATAATGATCACACACAAATCCAAACCATCTGGCCTCTAGTAGAGTATGTCCTTTTATAGGTTAAAACTTGCCTCTGCTGTAATAAATTATTCTATCACATTCCCAATAAAGCACTGGAGAAGGGAGGTCAGGTGACCCTGAAATCTCTGATTTAATTCAAGATTCAGTCTCAGCAGCTCCACATTCTCTCTCCATCTTCAAGCAGAGGGGCATTCTTTTCTTTTCCTACTGGCCTGACAGCCAGGAATGCTACCAGCTGAGTTATAGGATGGTGGATGCATTCGTCAAGCTCTGTTCACATGCACAGGTGGCAGGAAGAAGGGAAGGGGTGTAGATAATCTAGGAGAGGGGTTCCCAAACCCGATTATCAGAACTGTGTGGAGAGTTTTAAAAATACATATTCCTGAGCCTCAGAATATATACTTTAGTGGGCTTGGAGTGGATCCTGGTGTACTGGTCAGCGTTCACTAAGGTAACAAACCACCTCAGCATCTCAGTGGCTCACACAAGCATCTGTGCTCACATTTCATGTGGGCTGTGAGTCTGCTGCAGCTCTGTTGGGCATGCCTGGGCTTGACCTAGAAGCATGTGTGTTCTCATTCCAGAACCCAGGCTGAAGGAGTAACCACTAACTAGGGCGCGCCGTTCTCATAGCTGAGGGCAGAAGCTCAAGAGGTTGCCAGGTTAAAGCTTGCCAACACATCTAGGGTTTCCACATTGGTGTGGCATGCATCATGCCCACTTATAATTCATTGACTAAGGCAAATCCATGATCATGCCCAGTGTTCACGGGGTGAGGACCAAACATCACCTACAGGAAAGCATGGCATGTACAGCAGGCTGAGGGTGGACAGGGAGACAGATCACTGCACAGGGATACAGCTCACCACATCTAAGGATATACATTTTTTTATAGTTCCTTATGCAAGTCCATTGAGCCCCAGCCCTGGTACTTCATGGAATGTCACTTTTTTTCATGCACCTGCTCTAACAACTAAGCATCTATTAGTGGTTTCTTCAGCAGAGCAATTGAACTAAGTAACAGGTTAGTATAACCGGTCACTCATTCCATCACTGATGTGTACCCAACTTGTAATGAAATCTGATGCTTCAGTAAGTCTTAACAGCTCACACAAAGTACATTATATACTTGATCTCATGTGATATTCAAACCTCTCTCATTAAGTGGCTATCATTCTCATATGTAAGTCTCGAAACCACGTTTGGGGAGGTTAAATGCCTGATGGGCAACATATCTAGAAAAAAAGAGGACCTGGATTAATTCTACACCTAAGTCCAGATATTCTTCTGGAATGTCCTGTCTGCCTTCACTACCTGTCTTAGATATGTTTACATGGATATTGGGATCCGTGAGCTACATTTTCATTAGTTCATGTGACAGACATTTATCAGGCCTCTACCACATAGCAGACACTATTTTGGCTCTAGAGAAGCCGCATGGATGAAATTGACAAAAAATCCTTGGTTACAATTTAAACAGGGGAGATGGATGTTAAACAATTAAATATGTAAACTCAGGTCATATAGCAACAAATTGGAACATGTGCAGCTTGGGGACAAGTACCAGGAGGAGAAGTAAGAGTGTTTGTCATGTCAGAGTCAGCCATGGCTAGATATTACAGGACGTAAGTACTTTTTAAGAAATGAAGAAAGATTATGAAACAGTTTTGACCCGCAGAATTCATTAGAGGACAAAATATTTGTAGCACCTCCCCAAAGTCCCACTGTGTTTCAAAATACAGACTTATACTGAATTTTATTGCATGAATCCTGTTCCTTTTGACAGATCCATTACTGAAATTCAATTTTTATTAAAATGATCCATGGGGCTATTTCAAAACCTTTAGTGAAGAGAACAGTAAAAGTAAATAAAAATGAGTGCTTTTAGAAAAAATCTTATTTGCTAGGAGCATCAATTTACTGCACTGCCCTCAGAGTAAAAGAACCATTTTAATGATACAAGTATCTGAAACATCTTATGGTTTAATAAAGCAAATTCCCATAAACAGTTTGATCCCTCTCTTACTTATTTCTGATAGAATCTCTTTCCATAAGGAAAACAAAAGCAAGACTTCACTATTGGATTCTCCTTTTACTCATCCACTCAACAAATACAGTACGACACCGTCATGGGCAAGTACACATCGTGAGCTGAGCATGCAGCACAAAAAGAGCAAACAAAACACCTTGCCCTTGTGGCACTTAGATTCCAGCTAGGTGCGGACAACTAACAAAATCCTTTGCTTGTTTGATGGGGGGTTGGGGGCCGGAGAGCTGGAATCTTAAAAACAAAGGCCAGACGTGTAATTGCTCCGAAGCCCTGAGGTTGCTGGCTGGCAGCAAGCAGCTGAGTGTTTGAGCACTTAGGCCTGGTTACCACCGACGACACAGTTGTTAGGTGTGGACGGCGCACGTCCCACACTGGCAGTGGGGTGGGAGATGTTGTGCTTTAAGCCTCTGGCCCCAACGTGGATCATCTGTCAGGCAGTATTTCTGTCTAACTCTCAAATGTGGTTATGGGCCATCTAAAGGGAGGGGGACATGATCAATCGTTGCAGAATAATTTGTTTGAAGAGGCATCATGGGGCCACAGCTGGAAACGAGCACATTAAGAGTGACAGGATCTTGGCAGTCACAGAGGCTGAGACTTGGAGTCTTGCTTTTCAACCAAACCAAGTGGGATGGCTGGGCATTCATTAGGAAGAAACAGCCTCCTCGCTCTGTGGCTCTCGCATTGCGTCACCCCTCTTCCCCCAGGGCCCGCAGAGGGCAGCTCCAAGGTTTCTGATTATCAATGTATAAAAGTGGGGATTGGTCAGCTTTCACTGCGGAAGTAGAATTTATTTTATGAGACTGAAAATTATATCAGAAAATCATGAATAATTCTACAGTGTTTACTTTCTCATGAGAAGATTCCATTATTCCACAAAGAACACTTAGAAAATTCCTGTAGGTACCTTGTGTTAAAAATCAACAAACATTAGCCAAGAGCGTATTCTGTAAATTCTATTCCTGCAGTTTAGCTGTTAACTCAGTGAAAAAAAAAATAGATATTGGGGTAATGGTCTCAGTGGCTGGTAATTTTCCATCGCAGGCGGAAGCTCCCTCGTATCTGGGACATCTGTGTTCTTCCATGGGACATACTTGTTAAAAGTCTGCTTTGTCCACGAACCTTGCTGAGAGCTTTACCTACCTAATACTGACTCTTCTCCATGTTCTGGGAAGGGTGCTATCATCACCCATTTGACATTAGGACACTGAGATTCAGAGGATTTAAGTGACTTGCCCAAGGTCAAAGCTGCGATTAAGTTCAGGTCTGTCAGGCTCTGTAACCTTGGAGTTCTTTTCACTATTTCAAACGGACCAAAGCCTGTTTTGACCTTACTGTGGCAGAGACCAAGGACCTAGTCAAACTTCCTCTCTAAGCAACTCTTTATTAAAAACCCAGGGCTAAGGACAACTCCTTAAGGGATTTCAACGCAATTTCACCTTCTTTTTTAAAGTATTTTCTTTTTTAAAAGCATTTAAAAGCATTTTTAAAAAGCATTGTCTTTTTAAAGTAAGGGGTATAGAGTCGTTTTGTAAGAATGTAACTTGTATTTCAAAGTTATGTTGCAGAGTTCAGTGTCCTGAAATTACTCCTCATTGCTCCTGCCCTTTGTCTTCTTTCTGATAATGACTGATCTGGGTCCAGTTCTCTGTATTGCTGTACGGAGAGCTGATGGCTTAATCACGAACAAGTCAGTAGCCTAAAGAAGATTTGGATTGCAAATGAGAATTTATGTTCCAAATCTTCACAGAAATATGGCTGAAATGAGCCATACCAAAATGTCGTGGGGCTTCTTTGGGTGGGAGCATTAGGAGAAGAAAGAGCAGCATGTGTCCTGGTCACTCAGGCATTCGCTTCAGGGTGAGACCCGCTGATCTGTTCTCTATATAACACAGTATTCCAGCCCTCAGATTGTGGAAAGGATTATGTGATGTAAGAAACATAAACTCATTCATGTCCTGCCTAACATATTGTGGGAGCTTCACTCACGCTACTTCCATCCTATGATCAGCCAGTGGAAGATGATGGGTCAGAAGTTGCCGCTGAGGAGAGAGCTGGTTGACACAAAGCCCTCCGACCTCACACCCTTGCGTGACTCCACACTGCATCAAACTGAACTGGATTATAAACTTAACCTATGTGAGTGGTCAGTCCATACAAGCTAAAAGTGGACAAAGAGGAGGTGGAGCAGGAGTGTCGTCTCATCTTGTTACCTCTATCCTGCTAGGCAGGCCCTGCAGTTGCTCGCTTTCAGTACTCCTTCCTATTCTCGGTGACTGTCACTTACTACACACTCAATGTCTCAGTGGAACAGAACTATTTTACGTGTGAAAAACCTCAAAGCAAGTTCATATTTCTGTATAAGAGACCCCACTATTAGTCAAAACAACACTTTGGACCATTCCAATTAGTTATTTACTTAAAGTTCCACATCTTCTTTCTATGACTAGAGATGGTCTCTGGGGAGCATGACTTGTTTTTCCTTATGGCTGTTATTATATTAGGTTACTTGTGTTAACGTACTGCATCAGGAATGTTCCACTTGCTAAGTTTTTGAGGGTTGCTTCAATTCACTAACATATTCATTGCTAAATGTGAAGTCCTCTACAGAGCTTTGGTTGTTTCCTTTTGCACTTTCCCCACATGTCTGAAGTGGAGATAATGCGCTTGGTTAATAATATCATTGGAAGGTTCTTTAGGAGCATCTGTAACTCTATCAGAGAGATGTTTCTCAGGGGCTTGTGTACTTCAGCTTGACTGCTAAATAGCCAAAAGTCCCATGTGAGCCTCATTCTGACACAACCTGTCCATCCATGTATGTTTTCTCTCTCCAAATGAAAAAAAAAAAAAAGATGGGGGAGGGAGTTAGGAGGTGATAGAGAAGGTTAGAGACAAGAAGGAAGAAATGGAGACAGGACAGGTTAACAAACTGAGCATCCCAAACCCTTAGACACCTTTCTGGTGTGTTGAAAGGACTCGCTTCTGCTTAATCTGGCAAACCATGTCCTTCCTGAATCCTGTGACTAAAGTGCTAAGGATCAAAATTGCTGTGGGTAGCAGAGCCCTAAAATCATTCATCCAGCATTCAGAGATGGGCAGGAAATTAGCTACTTAATTTCTTTGTACCTGATCTGAGTTTATTCACGAGCCCTTCTCTTGTATCAAAGAAAAAAAAACAACAACACAAAAACCTAAGTCTAATTTAATTTTAAAGTTAGTGCTCCCCAGTCACTTTTGCAGAATCTTTCGCTCACTAGTTTTTCCACTTAGTACTTCAGAGCTTTCTTCTCCCTTTCTTGCTCTTCTCTCAAGTCCCATGGCCCATGGCACTGGGGGGAGGGTGCCCCTGGATTTGCACTTGTGCTGGGGTGTGAGGTGCTTGGTGTCTGCTTTGGAATGCTTGGCACCACCCCATGGCTGGCGTCCACAGCTGGCACCCGCAGCTGACATCTGTGGCTGATGTACTTGTGGTGTATTTCTGCTTGGCTTGCTCAGAGTCTGAGGGCCCCTCCCTAAAGACTTACCCCCAGTGAGCACCCACTCTTGCTAATGAAGACCCTTGTGATCTCTGCCATAAGGGTAACCCCCGGGCCCCAGCTGTCAGCCCTGGTATTGAGGCTGCAGACTCATCTCAGCCTTCACCCCAGAAGCACTTGGCAGGTCTGTGGCTTTGCAATGAACTGTGCCATGTGAGAAGAGGGGACAGTCCCAGGCCCACAGATTAGTTCCTTTCTTAGCACAAATACGCCCCTCCACACTCTGAAGTCTGTGGGCCCCCATGTAGCTCATTGTTAGTCGTCTCCATCTAAAACAAACGTGGATCAAATGTCCTTGCACCCTCACTATGCTCCCAGCTCTTCCACTGCCCCCCCTCACTTTGTGGGACTTCAAGACCCAGAGAGAAGAAAGTGTCAGCTAACTTTTCTCTTGCTTATTTCTTTCAGTTTGTTGCTCTCTCATCAGCTATGATTCTGGGAGAGGCAAAAAATTTTTTGGATCCCCTTCTTCTCTGTTTTATATAAAAACTGAAGATAGATTTTAAATGAGCACCAGAGTAACACAGAACATTTTCACTCCATAAAACCTACTGTCAAGCCTATGGTCTTGCCGTAAAATTCTATTTTGAGTGTCATCAATTCAGTAATTCTTTTATCTTTCATTACATTACAATAATCTTATTTTATATTGATTGTACTTCTTACTTATACCACTTTACATTGACTTTATATTGAAGCTAGTCATGTTTACATAGAAATAAAAGAGAAAAGCACTAATATCAATCAAAAGATTGTGCTCATTATATGTGTCCCAGGAAGAGACTGACCCATTGGAAGTGTGCTAACTTGAGGGAGTTGAGATGCCCTTCCTGGACTCTTCCTCAATGGACTGAACTTCAGCATGGCTGTGCCTCTGATTGGTATTGGGGTTATCAGGGTAGCGGTTCCCATTCCATCCCCTAAAAATTGCCTCTGCCTGTCAGTGTCTGTCCATGCTCTAGACTGCTGCAAGTGACCCTCCCCTGGGATGCCATCATGATCCTGCAGCTGAAAATCAGACCTCTTAGACCTTCCAAACATTCATCAAACGTCTTCCCGACCAGGTGCCATATACTAACCCAAATGCTGGAACACAGAAATGAGATAGAAGAAAATAAATATGCTGGGAAAATTGTAGTTAACAATGTGAGCTTCTTGGGGCCTCCCTGGTAGTGCAGTGGGTGAGGCGCAGCACTATGAAGCTGTCCAGAGTCACTCAAGCACTAGTTCGATCCCCGGCCAGGGAGCTGCCCACATGGCGCAGCAAACCTCTCCTGCCTCACCTGCTGCTCCCCTCAGCAGTGTATTTCAGTCGATCTGCTTGTTCTGCTCCCCACTCTGTCTCTGTGAACCCTCTCATCCCCCACACACACACCGCTGGCCTACACTCCAGCTTGTATGCATAAATAAATAAATCTTAAAAAAAAAAAACAATATGAGCATCTCTTCTAGTACCATTTACCCAAAGAGGCTCAAAGTGGTGAAATTCATTCATTTTAGTTTCTTGTACCTGGCTTTCTGTACCAAGAGGCCTTTAAAGCCCTCCTTCCCTCCCTCCCTCCATTTTCTTTCTTTCTTACATCTGTTGATTATCCACGATATGCCAGGCACTTTGCTAGGTCCTGGGGAAGATCAGATGATTAAGATAAATTTCTTCTTCAAAGCATTCTAAGTTGATCAAGAATATAGACATTCCTTTTCAATTTTCTTCTTCGTTGTGCCTATCTGTGTTTTTACTTTGTTGTTGCTTTTATAATTAAAATGTTATTTTTTTCTGTTAATGAATTTTTATTTTGATTATATGTTAATATAATCAAAGATGATACTATTTTGGATATGCTGGTTTTGGACATGGTATTCAACTTCATTTCATTAGTTTCTTTTTACTTTTTAATGTAGCTGCAATTAATTTATTTGCTTATTTTTCCCCACCACTATCCCTGAGTCCCCTTGTCCTCTCCCCTGTCCCCCTCTCTCTTAACCTCAGAGCTTTCAGTGTTTATTAATGTCCACTAGTACCTGCAAGTATTTTACTTTATTGAATCATCTGTTATATAAATGCCCAGTATTTGTTCTTATTGTCCTGACTTGCTTTGTTATACTTAGTTCTCTCAGACTCCATTTTGCTAAAAGTAGCTGCATTTCATCTTTCCTTATGGCTGAACAGTATTCCATAGTATGGAAATATCACATCTTCTTAATCTGATCATCTATTGATGGACATTTAGGCTGCTTCTATGTCCTGGCTAATATAAATAATGCTGCTCTGAATATTTTCTTGTGTTGATAGTTTCATATTCTTTAGATAGATGCCCAAGAGTGGGATTGCCAGGTTATACAGTATTTCCATTTTGAGTTTTTAAGGTAAATCCAGATTGCTTTCCATAATGGCTACACTAGTTTACATTCCCACCAACAGTGTGATAGGATTTCTCTTTTTCTGCATCCTTTTCAGCACCTGTTGTTGGAGCTCTTTTTAATACATGCCATTCTTATACGTGTAAGGTGGTATCTCATAATGGTTTTAACCTGCATCTCTCTTATTGGAAGTGATGATGAATACCTTTTCATGTCTATTGGCCTTCTGGATATCCTCTTTGGTGAATTATCTGTTCATTTCTGCTGCCGATATATTAATTGGTTTCTTTGTTTTTTTATCATCGAATTATATGAATTTCTTATGAATTTGGACATTAATCCCTTATCAGTTATATATTGTGTGAATATTTTCTCCCATTCAATAGGTTGTCTTTTTAATTTTCTTGTATTTTGTTGTACAAAAACTTTTTAAATTGAAGTAATCCGATTGTTTTTATTTTTATTTTCTTTGCCATAGAGGTTGAATCTCCAAAAACAACTTTATCATCAATGTTTTCTGTGTATTTATTGTTACAGATTTTATGTATCTAAATCTTTAATCTAAATCTTTGAAGTTTATTTTTGTTTATGGATTTTCTGTATGGGGAGTGATCCAACTCCATTTTTTATGTATGATTTTCATAGCTGTCCTAGATTAGGTACTGATATGTATGTAGATTTATTTCTGAGATTTTGAAACTATTTTATTGACCCACATATCTAATTTTATGTCAATATCATATTGTTTTTAAAACAATTGCTTTGTAGTAAAGTTTGGAGTCAGGGCACATGACACCACCATTTCTCTCCTTTTTCCCCTCAAGATTGCTTTTACAATTTGAGACCTTTTGTGGTACCATATAAATTTTCATTTTTTGTTCCGTTTCCTTGAAAAATGTTGCTAGTATTTTGACAGGGGTTGTGTTAAATTTATATAATTTTAGGCAGGATGGTCTATTTGATTTTATTGATTCTCCCTCGAGTATAGACATCTCAATGACAATAATAATGCAGTGTTCCTGGTGTCCCCATTACATCCTGTCTATAGATTCTATGCACATGAAGCCACCTGCAGTGAGTACCAGGAAAGATGTGGCCAAGTCAGATATTGGTAAGAAAATAATCCAGAACATGAAGAAATGTAAATGGCCAATGAGTATATGACAAATGCTCACCATCACTTATAATCAGGGATATGCAAATCAAAACCACAATGAGATACCACGTCACAGCAATGAGAATGGCACATATTAAAAGAACCTGCACATGTCAACCAGTAAGAAGTGGTGCCATTTCTGGGTAGAAATTTTCCTGGTTCTTTTCATTTCATACCCTATTAGACAACCATCAGCGTGTAAAGTCAATTACAGTAAGTGCTTTCAGAGGAAGGCAATGTGCTAAGCGCCAGAAAGATCCCTATATTGGACACCCAGGTGTTAGATAATCTGGAAAAATCTGTGGCATCTGCTTCTCTTATCACATCATTTATTCTATACCTGCAACCCCCAGAAACTTTAACAAAACCATCTCCCAAGAAAGAAGGGCAAAAGTTTTCAGTACTATGAAAATTCCCCAAATCATTTTTCATATCAGTTCACTAGCTGTTATTTGTTGTATCTTCTTCTATGTATGGCATTTCCTGTGAAACAAGTTGAGTCAAAGTTAGACTACCCAATTTTGCTTTTTCACTTTAGATGTTTAATGTTTGGTCCTCATAAGTTGCTAGTGCCTGCACACGATAGGTGCTTTGTAACTGTCTACTACCTTCACAACAACTGAACAAGATAGATGCAGAAAATACCAGTTTTCCTGATTTTACAGATATGGCATGAGAGGCAAGGATAACTTAAAAAGCAGTAATGGCTAATGATTATGAGTACTTTATATGGCATACAATATTCTCAGAAGTTTTGTGGATTAACTCTTCAATAACTTAAAATTTTGAAAGGTGAATATGACAGTCATTATGCCTGTTTTAAAGAGGAAACTAAGGCACAGTGAGTTTAAGTGACTCTTTAAGGTCACATGGCCAGGTAGTGACAAAGTAGGCATTCAAACGTTGGTTGCCTGCTTCAGAGTCCAAACTCCCATTGACCAGTCCTTCTGGGGCTTGTGAGTTGTCCATGAACCAAGGGTTAGGTAGTCACAGGGAAGAAAGACCCAAGATTAATATACATGTTAGATCTGGAGAAAATAATAAATCAGAATTCTCAAAAATATTGTGAATAAAGAGGGATTAGACTTAACTTTTGTTAAGCACCTTCTATGAACTCAGTCCCATATTGGATGCTTTAGAGAAGTTACCACAATGGATACGCTCATGAGCCCAAGTTGGTTTGAAGAGGTGAGGTCACTGGGCAAGGTTATGTGCTGGGAGTGGTAGCTGGGGCATCCACCTCAAGTGTCCTCACCCCAAAGCCTGCCACCACGGTGTTCTACCTGTACATGATGATGAGATGGAGATTCTGCAGAGACCCTATCAAGCTTTAAGTAAACAAGGGGAAAAAGAATAAAGAAAGGGGAGATTCCCTCTGAAATAATTTTCACTTATAATGGATGAAATCCAGTCAGATCCCTAGTCCCAGCTCCATCGCCCTTGCTCCCTCCCTCTCTCTCTTTTTCATTCTCTCTCTTTATGCAGAACCAAATAATTCACAGGCAGCCTGCCACATCCCTGTCCTCTTTGACTCAACTTGTTTCAGAGGAAATGCCACACATGGAAGAAAGTTCGAGGAGTGCCAGGAATGACAATTTGGTCACATATGCCTGAGGGACAACATGAAGTAACCAAAAGATGTGGAGTTCTGTGACTTGAGAAAATCAACCCTCTCACCTTGCCTCTCTTGCTTGGTGACCATCCTGGTGAGCAGAGAAAAGCAGAAGTTGTTTTTGCAGCTAATTTTACAGAGCCCAGACCTACTTAAATGGCTATTTATTTCTGTCACTTGAACGTGACTCACATTTGTACAAAGCAAGTGGGAACAACTTGATCCCTACTTTCTTGACTTCATTATTCAAAACAGGCACAAATAATGTGGTGATGATAAGAGGGTCAACTTCATAGGGGTGTTGTCAAGTTCAAATGAATTAATGTATAAAAATCTTAGTTCTGTGTTACACTTAAGATATCAATAATATTCACTTTAAAAAAATTAAGCAAGTCATTCTTCATATCAGCAAAGAACTTGTGTTTCAGTAGGAAAATAATGCAAATCATGTTATTAGAATACATAAAACAGAGCACTTGGCATTGATGAAACAAACATGCACACACAAAAATCTGAAAACAAAGCAAAACACTTATTGGCACTTGAAATTGTCATAATTTTAAGAAAAATATTCCCTAATTGGGTGATCCCCAAAAGGAAACATGTAATTGAACATAATGCTCAAAGGAATAAAAAATGTGGTTTTGATGTGTATCTGAGGAATACTGCACAGTGTGGGGAGTGATGGAAGAAAGGGACCTGGGAGAGCTGAAAGGATTAAGCTGCACAGGATATTGAAGAAGGTAGAAGAACTGATTGAAAGTCTTTAATATGGGTTTGGTTTACCAACCTGTCCCAGGATTTTATCAAGTGCCTCTAATTTCAAGTCAAAAAACATTTACTAAAAATCTATTATATGCTTCCCTCAAATGTTCTCAAGAGTTCACATGAAATCTCTGCACAACTAACTCAATCATAAGGGATGTTGTCATAAACCCCTTGATAAAGAAATTGCCAGATACCTTAAAAGCACAGTGGGGAGAGTGGGGCTGGGTACTGTCAAAGATAGGAATGGTCAAAGGATAATTCTCTGGCCTTAAGGGGTTTATAGTCTGACTAGGGAAACAAGAAAGACAAAAGGGTTAGAAAACTTTAAAATTTGTATGGAACCACAAAAGACCCCAAATAGCCAAAACAATTCTAAATGAAAAGATGAAAAATGGAGGCGTTGTACTCCCTGGATTCAAACTATACTACAAAGCAATAGTAATCAAAATATGATGGTGTTTAAACAAAAACAGAAACACAGACCAATAGACTAGAAAACCCCAAAATAAGCCCACACAACTATGGGCAGTTAATCTTTGACAAAGGAATCATGACCATACAATGAAGAAAGGAAAGCCTCTGCAACAAATGGTGTTGTGAAACTTGGACAGTCACAGAAAAAAAAAAAAAAAGGGAACTAAATCATTACTGAAATCCATACACAAAAAATTATTCAAAATGAATGAAAGACTTGGGTACAAAACCTGAAACCATAAAATACACATATGAAAACATAGGTCATATATCCTGGAGATCAACCTCAGATATGTATTTGGGGACTCAATGTCAATAACAAAAGGAAATAAAAGGAAAAATAGAAATAAACAAATGGGGCTACAATAAACTAAAAAGCTTTTGTACAACAAAAGAAACTACCACAAAAACAAAAATGCAACTGGTGGTGAAAGATATTTGCATATTACATGTTCAACAAGGAGTTAATTTCCAATATATATATTTTACACAACTCAACAACAGTAAAAATCCAAACAACCCAATAAAAAAATCAGCAAAACACCTAAGTAGGCACTTCTCTAGAAGACCCATGGGCACAGGGGAAAATCCTCAATATAGCATATTATAAGGGAAATGTAATTCAAAACCCTCTCACCTCATGCCTGTAAGAATGGTCTGTATCAAAAAGATGGAAACAACAAATGTTGACAAGGGTGTGAAGAAAAGAAACACTTATTCACTGTTGGTGGGAAGACAAATTGGTATAGCCAGTAGGGAAAATGGTATGGTGATTCCTTAAAAAACTAAAAATGGAAATACTATATTATCCAACACCAATCCTAGGTATATATCCAAAGAATCTTATGACCTTAATTTGCACCCTATTTTCATAGCAGCATTATCCACAATAGCCAAGACATGGAATTAGCCTAAATGACCATCGACAGAGGACTTGATAAGAGAAATTGTAGCGCATATATTCAATGGAATACCACTCACCTAATAAAAAACAAAAAGTTGTGCTTTTTGCAACAATATGGATGGAACTTGAGGTGATTATGCTAAGTGAATGAAATATAAAACAACAATTAGTAGTGGTTTTACTCATTTGTGGAGCATAAATAATCAAAGAAAACTGGCAAAACACAACAAAAATAACTCAGACTCAGTTACCAGAAAGGAGGGAAGGCTAGAGGCAAGTGAGGCTCAAGGGGTAAATATGATAGTGTATCTGCATTGGAGCTGTGGTGCCGAGTGAATAAAGCATGTGTGCAAATCAAGATAAGAAGCTGTGCTCCCAGGGTCTCCCTGGTGGCACAGCGATTAAGCACTGCACTGTGGAGCTGTTGGCAGCGGCAACACAAGTTCGATGCCTGGCCAGGGAGAATACCACATGGTGCGGCAGACCTCTCCTGCCTCACCGGCTGCTCCCCTCAGCAGCGTATTTCCGTCCATCTGCCTGTTCTGCTCCCCACTCTGTCTCTGGTGAACCCTTTCACCACCCCATGCCTCTGGCCTGTACCCCAGCTTGTATGAATAAATAAATAAATCTTAAAAAAAAATTTAAAAAGCTGTGCTCCCAAAATGATACAGTTTTGTAAAAAATGGAAAATAAATAAAACTTTATATTAAAAAAATGTTTGACAACTTAAAAACAAGTCATAACTAATAAGACACAACTCTCCCTAAATATATTCTTAGCTCTTTACTTACTCCCTAATTTGTGAGTGATTTTGTGTTGATTAAAGAAAACAATCTTATGCATAAGTAATTGCTACAGAATAAAATATCATTTTCCTTATCCAGTGTACCTGAGAAACCGTATTTCCTGGACTTGGAAAAAAAAAATTTTTTTGTTAACAAATATTTATTGAGATGCACTATGAATATTACCATTTTTGACACTATTTAAAAATGAAGTCAGGTCAGGGCAGAGATAACCTGCATGTACAGGTGGTTGTTCTCCACATGGAAGGGACGTTGAGGTTCCGGTATAGGTATGGCTCTGGAGAGAGGCTGTCTGGGTGTGAACCTGATGCTTTGCTCACTAATTTTGAGACTTTGCACTAGTCACTTAACCACTCTGATCTACAATTCCATCATCAGTCAAATAAGTATAGTAAGGGAACCCATTTTATGAAATTGTTACAAGGATTAAATAAGGCAAAGCTTTTAGCAGTGCTGAGTGCATAACATGTTCAATAAATGCCTGACTAATATGACAACACAATACTATTCCAATACTCACGCTATGTTTTTATTTTACACAGCACACCATTGACAATTTTTATACTATCGCAGGGCCAAAGGAACTGTGGCTGCTTAGAAAAACCCCTCTGCTTGCCTTTCACTTAATCTGATCATTTTTGGCCCTTTAGGAATCTTCCAAGATCAATTCTAAACCAGGGCGAGTGGCTCCTCTGTGTGTCTCTATGGCACCATATAATTAGGCTTGCATAGGAATGTGGTTTGGGGAATGTGTTATGGAATGTAATTTGTTTTTTGTCCATATGTCTGTCTGTCCCACCACCATCCTCCTATACCAAGAAGGGCAATTCCTTGAATTCCTGCATCTTGTTTTCCATTATATCTCCTGGACCTAACATGGTGCCTGACATATATTGAATACATATGTGTTAAATGGAAGGAAAAGAAGAAGGAAGAGAGAAAGGAAGGGAAGGAGGGAGGGAAAGAGAGAAGGAGAGAGGGAAATAAGGAGGGAGGGAGAGGGAGGGAGGGGTGATGTAAATAAGGGATGGCTAGAGGAAGGGATGGGGCATGAGAGGAAAGAAAAAAGGCAGGAAGGGTGAGTAGAGATGCTCTAGTCCTGGCAGTTTAAGACTTCGTCTGAGTCTGTACACTCTCTTCTCTCTCCCTCCTCTGTCCCTCCTGCCCTATAAAGTGGAGGGAAGTTTGAGCAATGAGAATGTTTTACTTACCCCAAATCACCACTGGAGAAATCCACCGCATTACTGAGCACTGGTAATGGGTTGGCCCCATTTCAGAATATAGGGTTTTGCTGCCCCTGCCAAATAGGCTTATCCATGTGGAGTTTAGATCGTGCCTTTGCCCACACCTGTCTGGCTCAGGAAGCTTGCTGGGCTGTCAAGGGTAGAGCTGGGCATTGAGAAAAGCTGATGGGCTTTGACAAAAAAGAGAACCGGGCACACAGGTCTCATTTATAATCCATTCCAGCTGCTCCTCTGCTGGGGGAAACTGGCATTCTGTTTTGTTGGCCCCTTTTCCATCAGGACAGCTGTGAAACCCTACTCAGTGAAGTAATCGCAATAACAACCACCACTTTGCATGTTGATGCCTTTCTTCCAAGGAACTCAAAGTTCTTTGGAGACATAACCTCATTAATCCATCCTGCATGAAGTGGTGGCTGATGGGGAGGGGTAGGAATTCTTACTCATATTTCCAGGGCTGGGGGATTTAGGAGGGGAGAGTAAAAAAGGAAGAAAAAGATTTCAGAGCCAGGAAAGATAAGGGATGGTATCTTTTTTCCCCTGAACCCCATTCTGGCACAAAGATAACACTTCATAGAACAATGCTCAGTTAAACGTGTGAATAAAACACACACTGTATGCTTACCATCCCCCCAAAGGAAGAGAATTCTAGATGAGGAGTTAGGAAATCTGATTTCTAGCCCTGATATTGACACTAAATAGCTGTGTGACCATGCTCTGCCCTTGGAGTAGTTGTTTCTGGGATGTGGCCTCTTAGAAAAAAGCATAGAACTAAGAGGAGGCTGCACCTGCCTCAATGGCAGTGTGGTTTTATGTGTGTTTCTTTAGTGCCCCAATCTGTTTTCTTATCTATGAAATAAGGAAAACAGACTAGATTATCTCTAAAGTTCTTTTCATTTCCAGTAAAGCCAATGATTCTAGAACTGGTGGGGAACATCAAATCTCATTGGGTCTAAGACTTTAGGAAAACCAGTAACCAGGCCTGAGTTGTGGGCAACTCTATAAAATAATAATTTGTCACAATTTCATAACTTGTGTGAATTCACCTTGAAGGTTGGCTGGTCGGCCTGGGGCATCTGCCACTCCCTTGCGGTGATTCTGTCATCCCCAGAGGTTACCACAGGCTTCCTCACATGTTGGGGGGCAGCACTTGAAGAGGGCCAGCCTCAGTGCTCACATGGCCATCACGCCTCCTCTGTGTCAAGTTTATTCCTATCTTGTGGACAAAAGCAAGTCCCGTGACCCAGAATCAACGAGGGAGGGAATTATACAAGGACATTGTTATAGGTTAAGTTGTGTTTTCAAATAAAGTAAATGGAAGTTCTAACCTCTGGCATCTTAGAATGTGGACTTATTTGGTAGTAATCTTTGCAGATCTAATCAGTTCAAAATGAGGTCATATTGGAATTGAGTAGACCCCTAAACCAATCTAACTGGTGTCTTGTAAGAAGAGAGTCAGACTCAGAGGGAAGATGACCAGGTAAAGATGGAGATAGGCTTTTGAGAGATGCTGCTACAAGTTAAGGATACCTGTGGCTACTAGAGACTGGAAGAACAAGGATAGATCCTCCTAGGTCCTAGAGCCTTCCGAGGGAGAATGGCCCTGTCAACAGCTTGATTTCAAACTCTCTGTTCTCTAGAGGTGTGATAGAATAAACCTTTAAGTTACCCAGTTTGTGGTACTTTGTTAGAGCAGTCCTAGGAAATTAAAACAAGCATGGACCCCGGGAAGCTTGGTTCTATGGGGACTGTTTGTGTAACAATCTGTCACGCCCACTAATTTATAGTCATAATCACACAAATATTATGTGACAGTTGTCCAAAATTTAAGATAATTCAGGAATGGTCTCAATTCTTCACCCTTCCCAAAATCTATGTCCTTTGCCATTGTACTTTACTTGACAACCTCCCACCAGCCCTCCCCCCTTCCCCACACACAGAAAAAGTGGGATTTGTTTCCTCTCCTCATCACTTTGTGATGCCATCTGACTTGTTTTAGCCAAGGGAAAAAAGAGGAAATGCTGTTATACCAGTTTCCTAAGAAGTTTTTATGTATCTGCAACCCATTACTTGTTGGCACTGCTCTTTGTGGCCAAACTGCCTTGCCGGATGCCATCTCCTGGTGCTTCCAGAACTGTGCCCACTAAGCATGAACACAGTACCAGCACTGCCACCATACTCAGAGTTTCAGGGTCATGTGTCCCTTTGGGTCCAAACAGCAGAGAATGTCTCATTTCTGTGGGGAATCACAGCTGGCCATGGCCTGCTCTCTCGTTTTCTCCTTTTTTCCTACCTGGGCACAAGTCTCCTTAACACTTCTCTCTAGTGGACTTTCCCCCATGCTAAGCATGCATACCAATGGAATCGAAATCTGGTTTTTCTGTCTGGTTATATAAATGCAAATGTCTTTACTACTGAGATGGGATCACATTATACCAATTATTCTGCAATCTGCCATATTTTTAAAGATGTATTTATTTATGCATACAAGATGGGGTTCAGGCCAGAGGTGGGGGAGGGGGATGAAAGGATTCACCAGAGACAGAGTGGGGAGCAGAACAGGCAGATCGATGGAAATACACTGCTGTGGGGAGCAGCGGGCAAGGCAGGAGAGGTCTGCTGCGCTATGTGGGAATCTCTCCGACGGGCATCAAACTCGCAGTGCAGCTGCCGACAGCTCCACAGCACTGCGCTCAACCCATTGCCCCACTAGGGAGGCCCTAATCTGCCATATTTTACTTAGCATTATAGCATCAGTATTCTTTCATGAGTGTAAATACAAAATTGTCTTTATTTTAAATGACTGTATATCTTCTTATATCTACACAGAACTTTGTTTTATTTAAATAATGCCCTGTTATTGAATACCATAGTTGTAGTCATTTATACTTACAGATAATGCTGTGATAAACACACTGTTACTTTAATCATTGTATACTTACTCAATTATTTCTGCCAGGAAAATTCACAGATATAGAGATAGAATTGCATACACAAAATTTTTAAGACTTTTGATACATATTTCCAGAACTTATCTTCCATAAACGTTTATTAATATATGAGTACTTTATTTTATGTAATTACCATGGTTCATTACGTTTTAAAGTGGTAGAAGGAAAGGTCTGTGTTCACAGTGTATTGTTCAAAACCCCTTTAAACAACTGGGTTACTTAAAAAATGCATTTCTAAAATTGGATAGAGCAGGAATAGAGCATAGATGAATTCAGAAATAAGCTCATAGAAAGAAACAGAAGCACAAAAGGAATAGATGTGGAGGCTGGCACTCTCTTGGTAAAGGCAGGGCCTCATGCATTTTTATATGGCATATTAATTTTAAAATGGCTCAGATATGAGTGAGTTCAAATTCTGTAAGTCAACATGCTCAGAGATGTGGGAGAGAAATGCCAACTAAGACAAGATATTGGGGGAAAAAAAGAATGATATATCAGGAAAGAAAATTATCACAATAGCATATTAACTAGGTAGGAGGGAAATACATTTCTTAAAAAACTGTTTGAGAGAGTAGCCATGTTAGTTATGGGCTTACAGAGGGAAGTGGAGTAAGATTGGCCAAGGCAACTGCTTACTTGTGGAGTGGTTTTTGCCATGTTGGTCTAAGGTGGGGCTGGGTGTTACCCACTGTGGACCAGTTCATTAACTTTGACATCTCCATGTTATCTGCCCTGGGTGGTAGTTCTAAGAAAGGGAAGAAAGATTTTATTTGAGATGTCAGAAAGAATTAAAAGAAGAATATGTTATTTATCACTTTCATTCATGCTAGTAGGGATAAGTTGGCTCAGTCTCTATTGGTTGTATGATATATATTTTTTTCATATGCGTATGAAAACGTTTTAAAAACAATTTCCTATAATTGAATATTATGTTTGTATTCATTTTTCTTACAATTAATGCTGTGATCAGTAAGCTTTTGTTTTTGTATTTTTAGTGTTATAATACATGTATGATTCATATCATAGGCCTTAAATGTGTATACACCATGTGACCCACAATCTTATCTCTAGGAATTCATCCTAATGATATAATTTAGCATATGCCCAAAGACTTGCTAAAAGAATATTCATTGAAACCGTTTATAAACTATGGTAAATCCATAAACTAAAGCCATTTAAAATGATGGTATTACAAAAATACTTTTTTTGATGTGAATATATGACCATAATCTACTAGGCTTTTAAAAAAATTGTAGCGTATGATTCAGTATTTATCTGCATATGTGTATTTGTGTATGTTTGGTGTGTGTGTGTGTGTGTGTGTGTGTGTGAGAGAGAGAGAGAGAGAGAGAGAGAGAGAGAGAGAGAGAGAGAGAAACAGCCTATGGAGGGTACATAAACTAATGGCTGAGATTTTAAAAAAATGTTTATTTTTGCATGTAAGAACTGGGGGGAAGGCCAGAGGTACAGGGTAAGATGATTCACCAGAGACAGGTGGGGAGCAGAACAGGCAGATCTACTGAAATACACTACTAAGGGGAGCAGCAGGTGAGACAGGAGGAGTATGTTGCACCATATGTTAGTTAGCTCTCTGGCAGAGGATGGAACTCAGGCCATAGCGGTGATAGCACTGAGACTTAACCCCTAGCCCACCAGGGAGGCCCTGAGATTTTTTTTTTAATTACGTTTATTGTGGTAGTGTTGACTATAGCTCCTCAAATCTCTTTTTATGCTCAGTTAAAGGAACCTTCCTAAAAGTGTGTTTAGATTCCTAGATTTTGAGTTCTTTTGTTTGCTTAGGGCTTTCTTCTCTAGAGACCATTATGGGAAATGTGGTATATTGGAGTTGAAATTCTACCTACACCCTGAAACCAGAAACATGATGTTCTCCTCAGTCCCTGTTTCTGAGTTTGAACCAATGAGTTTTACTCATAGGATAAATTCTTTTCTCATAGGATAAAATCTCATAGATTTTCTTTGATATTTGTCATCTACTGGGAAGGCAGCACCCCCAAACACAAACACACACACACACACACACACACACACACACACACACACAGTTTGCCAGGCAAAGCTCATATGTCTTGGACCTACCTTGAATTATAGTCTCATAAAGTTCCCCAGTTCCTATATAAATCGTGTGGAAGCAAATAGATACATGGGCAGAACAGGAGAGGAGGGTGACACATAATATCATAAACCAAAAGTGTCTGCATCTTAGCTCTGGTTTACTCAGGCTATCTTGTCACAAGTGTTTGTGTATATAACTGAAATTTATTAATATGTATCCCTGAGGATGTAAATGAAATAAGTCACTGATTCAGTAGTGGTATTCCGGGGTTATTGTCTCCTTTTATCTTAATTTATGTATTTTAATTTTTCTACATTAATCAGGTATTTAATGTGAACCATTAAACAGTAAAAGTAATTTCTAAAAGGTACGCCTCTGAAGAGTATAAACCTGTACCTTCAAATCATATATAGTGTGGAAACCTGTAATAAAAAGTAACAGAAAACGTATACCCCCAAAATGCTACTTTGCTTCAGCACTCAGAGGAGTCATTAGTTTACTTCTAATCATTCCACAGCAATGCCTGCCACATTTATTCTTGATTCTGGTGCTATCAAGTCAAGTGCTTTTGCAATGTAATTTTTAGTCATCTTTTTTTCTGGTCCCACCCATCATTTCACAGTAAATTTACAGATGGTCTGTTTATTTGGGATTGATAATTTTGATGAGTAATGTGGAAAGAATAAGTAAGCTATCCAGGTTTGAAATTTTCAGAAAAAGCTTTCCAGAGAAGCTTCATGAAGCATTTGGGAAAGCAATTGGGTGCCATCGTAGGATTATAAGGAGACTTTATGAGCTGAAGTTTGGTAGTGTGATGCAAGTGGCCAGGTTTACTGTTAAAAAACTGGTTTAAAAGTCTGGGACATGGAATCCAATAAGATTGTATGCAGAGAACAAATGTGGACTCTAGTGATGATTGGGAATGGGGTAAAAAAGATAAGGATGATTCCAAATTTACCATAGAAAAGGGGGAAGGGACCTCCCCGGTGGCGCAGCCTGTTAAAGCGCTGCGCTGTGGAGCTGTGGAGCCGTGGGCAGCAGCAACGACTAGAGTTCGACGCCCTGCTGGGGAGATTCCCATATGGCGCGGCAGACCTCTCCTGCCTCTCCCGCTGCTCCTCTCAGCAGTGTATTTCTGATCTGCCTGTTCTGTTCCCCGCTCTGTCTCTGGTGAACCCTCTCACCGCCCCATGCCTCTGGCCTGCACCCCAGCTTGTATGTATAAAATAATAATAATAATAATTTTTAAAAATATAAGAAAAGGGGGAGGAGAAACTTGGCAGCTACCTTGGGTTAACTCCTTTCATTTCTGTTCCATTTGTCCCATTGTAAGATGTGCTCCGACTTGATGTGGTGCCCATTGGACTGTCCCAATTCAGATCCACCTGGTCTTGATCTGGGAGGGCCTTTCGTGCCCATGAAGGCATCCTGCCACAATTTGGTCCAGTCTCAGCTCCACCAGCCTCCTCAGAGACAGGGCATGCCAAAGTTCTTTTGCAAGTATGTAGTGAGAGTTTGAGTCACACTCTTGCTTAAGAGGATATTCTATGCATTTTCAGACATATGACTAACTGGGCATAATGTTTAAAAAATACAATTCAGAATAACTCTGTTCACCAGGAGAGTTCTTTGCTTTTCATGTTGTTTGGGGGGAAGGAGAGTTGGGAGGGGGTAGTAGGGTTGGCCTGAAATATGGAACACCATAAAGAGACAGATAGACAGAGAATCAAAGTCCCTGAATGGCATTTAATTCCATGCTGCTGTTTTTCCTGGTCGGGTTTCAGAAATCCTCTGACAGTTGGATTATTTGCTATTTAGTCATTCTACTGTACTTATTTTACTGACAATCAACAGGCATTGCCTAATTTCACACTCAAATTCTTAAAAAAAAGAAAGAAAGAAAAGACCCACATAGACTACAATGTCAAGTATACATTTAAGTTGATGGGATTTTTTTGAACATTTTCAAAATAACACATAAGTAGTAAGGGCAGCAAATGTACAGGTTTGGAAGACATTTAAGTACGTTCCGTTTTTAGCCAAAACAACTTGCAATAACTAGATTTAAAAAAAAAAAAGCCTAATTGGAGGCTTTCACATTAGGTTCTGAAACACATTTTTTGGTCCCCTTGTGCCTTGTTTCCAAGATGGTAGCACCTGGAAAAACATGCAGCTTGATTTTCGTAATAGATATGAGCTCAGATAGTAAGGACTGCATTACACCAGTTCCTTTGAAACGGGTGGCAGTTACTGCTGGAGTCCAAGTGGCTGAATCGCATGCTTGGAACTAGGAGTATATTCATCTGTTTGTGAAAATCACCAGGCATAGACCGTTTCCACCCAACACACCGTAGAAACTCGCAAGCCTCCTGTTACCAGCAAGAATTGAAGCCAAAACTCAGCGAGAGCAATGCCAGATGATGGCTGCTGTTTTCCTTACGTCTTTATTTTGAATGCTGGATCTTGCGTTACTGTACGTTCTTTCCTAATGGAGAACCTTCTGCCAGACAGACGAGAGTATCCTCTGTGAGGCTGTGTCAATTTCCACCAACTCCTTGCTCCCCCCCACCAAAAAAAATGTGCAGTGCATTCACTTTTCATCAAGATGTGATTAATTACTCCAGGAAACTTCATTTCATTCTGCTTGCTAAAATGAGAGTAATTAGAGCAGCCTTTGACCCTGCCTTCTCTGCCCCTCTTAGTTTACAGCGAGCTGTGAAATGTGATAAGTCAATTCTTAAATATATATGTTTATGCCAAGAACAAGTATCTCCTATTTGACTCGCCTTTCCCCCACTGGAACTTGGTATTGTTTATTTAAGAATTTGACATCCAGTGCTTTTGTCAGGTGAAATAGAGAAGAAATGTCCTCCAGATGACACACCGCCCTGTCAATAGAGGGCTCAGAACTTGTCCCTTATCTTCATATCTGAGTAATAACTGAGTCCTTTGCTCCATACAAGGTATAGTTTTTATTCCTGGTTTGAACTTAAGTGCAACAGAGTTAGAGACATGATCAGTGTCCACTATAGTAAAATGCATAAACACCCAAAGGATTCTATTTTGAAGCCAAATTCTCAATTTCTCAGGTGTTTTGAAACATAATCTGATACATCTTAGGGTGCATTGTGGGTTAAATGAAATCCACTTGAATTAACTCAAATGTGTGAATTTTCAGACTTTTAGTAGTATACTTTTAAATTCTAGACTCTACAGGCAGATTTTTTTTTTAAAGATTTATTTATTTATACATGCAAGCTGGGGTACAGGCCAGAGGCGTGGGGCAGCGAGAGGGTTCACCAGAGACAGAGTGGGGAGCAGAACAGGCAGATCAGAAATACACTGCTGAGGGGAGCAGCGGGCGAGGCAGGAGAGGTCTGCCGCACCATGTGGGGTTCTCCCTGGCTGGGTATCGAACTCGCTGCCGACAGCTCCACAGCCGCTGCGCCACCAGGGAGGCCCGGCAGTTTAATGTGTACAAAGATAATCTAGGGCATAAAGAAAAGCATAAGAAGCAAATTAAAATTATTTTAATCCTATCTACAGAGATAAATATTTCTTAGATTCTCGTCTATTTCTTTCCTGTCTACTTTTTGGCAATCACATAAATATATCTAACAATAAACCTAACTCTTGAGCTATAAACAATTTTTAAAGCTTTTTTCACTTTATGTTTTATCATGAGCATTTCTCCGTCATTAAACAGTGGTAAAAATCCCCATTTTCCAAGGTGGCAAAGGTTTCATAACAGAAGCATCTCTTACGGCATCTGGGCTGTCTGCCTTCTCACTGAAATACAGTGGCCAAACTACCAGATAGTCTCCAGGACCCCTCAGTGGCAAGAGATACAAACACAAACAACCGTGTTTACATTTGTTTGAATACTATAGAGTCCTCTAGGCACTCTCTCCAGGGTTTCAGCTGTTACCTTTAGTCTCTCCCCAACTCTTTCCTCTTCCCCTTCTTCCTCCTTCATCCGGTCCTCCCTCCTTCCACCTCATGGCCCCCCTCCTCTCTCTCTTTTCTTCCCCTCCACCTTTATCCTTCCCTCCCTTTCTCCTTCTTTATTTCTTCCATTCTAATTTTTTCTCCCTATTCTATTTCCCTCCACCCTACAATTCCTCCCCTTACTCTTTTTTCAGATCTACTCAACTCTTCTCTACCCAAGAAAAGAAGTTGGCTCTTTCTAAGTGGAAGCAATATCTCCTAACACACCAACTTCCCTAACACAATACCTGCTGCTCACAGCTTGAGGTCAGAGAGCATGAGCCCTAAAAGGCTCACAGAGGTCTCTGCTTGGCCTAACAGGCATCACAAGCTCATCTCTGAGAGCAGGAAGCTCTGATTGGCCAAGTCTAGAGCATATCAGTGTCATGTGTATGCAGAGTAAGCTCCTGGACATGGGGCCTCCAGCAGAGATGTTGGGAGAAGACCCTGCATCCCCTCTCCACTGCTTTTCTTTGCTTCTCTTAAAGTTTGTGCATCAGCAGGGTAATCAAGTCTTACTTCTCATTCTGCTCTTCAGATAAATGTGCTCAGTGAGCTTTTGAACAGTGGACTAAAATCCATACAATTGTCTTTTCTCACCTGAGAAGAAATACTAATTCCTGAGTCATTTTATGAGAAAATCACTTACTTGCTTTTTCAAAATCTTGGGACTTTCATTAAGTTTATCAGCAATCCGGTATATATGAAGTGACTCTACCTTGATTCTAGGATGGTGGATGGAAGGTGAAGATACAATAACTTCGAGAGACGACACCTGGATTTGCAGGCACACTTCAGCTAGGGCCACCACCCCTGCTGATTCACGGTGGTGCTGTTCTTCTCATAAAGAAAAGTGGGTGCACAGTTTTCCCATAGCTTCCCAGATGGAAGAGAGTCCCCAGTCTTGTGCCCTCAGCCACTGCTGCTGAACATGATGCCATGCTTGCCCCACTTTTAATGGTGCTGAGCAATCTCATTCTTACTCCTCTGCTGGTAGTTCTATGTTTTGATCAAGAGTGACTGGCAAAAGCCACAGGTACAGTGGTTCCAGAGATGCTAGGTGATGTTGCAAGTTAAAAATGCAAATTCTACAGCAGGTTGAGAAACTTTCAAGGAAATGTTCAAGTTCAGCAGGATTTGAGGGGAGTCTATGACCTTAAGATCATCTTCATAATGCAGCAAGGGAAGATTGACCAATAACTGTAAGAACACCAACTGGAGGGCAGCACTGGGGGTGGTCTGCTGTGGCTTCACAGTCCTCAAAGAAAACAGAAAAGAGATTGCCAATGTGTCACGCCAGGAACACTTCCCGACGGAGACTGAACTTGGTATACTAACCTTGGATAGCTCCAATCCGTTCAGCACTTCCATCTCCAGGAGTGAATACTCTGGACTAAATTTCATTCATCAAGATGACTGAGAAGCTCATTACTAACCAGTGAGGAAAAAACGAACCCATGGGCAATTGATTCCCCTCTCAATAATTTTTCCTGAGGTATCAGGGCAGCTGGTAAGTAGTTTTCTAGTAGTTTTCTAGTTTCCAAGTAGAGTTCATTTATCTAGATGGTCACCTGACAGGTGCAAGTTAGCCATTCACCAGGCCAGCAGCGTGCAGCCATCATAACATTTAGGGCTGGCTCCTGAAGTGATCTGTCTGCTCTCTGGCTTCCTTGCTGTACTGTGAGTCATTCGAAGGCTGGGATGGAGTCTTATCAGTCTTTGCATTCAAATGCTCTAGAGGAATGCCCTGTAGATGGTGTTTAATAAATATCGGTTGAGTGAGTGAATAGAAATCTGGAAGTTGACCTTGATTCCCCCTTCTACCTCTCCTTCCTCTTTGATCCTTTTCCACCTCTTGAAGGAAAATAGCTTTTTAATCTGCCCACTTGCTTCCCACCATCACTGCCTCGTCTAAGCCACCAATATTCCTTTACTAGACTACTGCAGCCCCCTCAGAAAAGCCTCCCTCCTTCTCCCACTACAGCGCATGAATGTCTTCTTTCATAAAAACCATAGAGAATTTTCAAAAATATTCAAATATCTCTATTAGATTTTCCAGAGTAAATTCCAGAAGGCAGCTGCCTGCTTCTCCAGGTATATCTCACTCCCTTTCCCACTTCCTCCCTCTGCCAAGTCTTGTTGGCCTTCTTTTTATCTACCAAGATCAACCATGCCTCTAGTTTTTGGAAAAGCTTTTTTCTCTGTGATGCCCTTCCCTACCCCCCTCTCTTGGCCACCTCTTGCTTTTTTTGAAACCTCACCCTAAGTATCAATTCCTTTGAGAAACCTCTCTTACCATCCCCGTTTAAGGTACCCAGCCAATTAGTCTCTCTCTGCTACCTGTCCTTTTCTTTCATAGTGTTTATCAAAATTTATAATTGTGCTGTTTGTCAGTCTATTTAATAGTCATGTCTCTTACTAAACTGTCTGCATTCCCTTGAAAGCAAGGGTGGGATGGTATCCATTTAACTCTTTACAACAGACATCTGCTCACTATCTCACCTCCCCTTGGTCTCAGCTCACCGCTCTGGCAAAGGATCCATGTGGTTTTGAACTACTCTCCATTGAGTTTATCTCAGGCCTGCACCAAACATGTCTGCTTCCTGCCTTGGGCTTCCTTTGTTGCACCGTACATGAGGTACCTATGGAAACTTTGCTTGAAGTTCATGCACATGTATCCCAGAAGTGTACAAGTGTTACTGCTCTGTGGGTTAACTCCCAGCCATAGCAGGCCTGGAGCCAGTGAATTAATCCTTCTCTCTTTGATGCTCTGTACAGTCCTTAAAAGATGCCAGTAGGACTAGGCACAAGCCACTGCACTGGTGGTCAGCTCTGTAGTGTACCCTTCTAGTGGCTGTCCCCCCTTTCTGCCTTCTCCCTGACCCCTCACTTCTGCTCTCTAAGACTACTTCCCAAATAGACCATCTGCATGTAGGCCTTAGTCTAGGCTCAGTCATCGGGGAAACCCAGGCTAAGACAACCACTACCTACTAACTGCCAGTCTTGATACCCACTGTTCATAAATATTTTAAATCAACACATAAATGAAGTTAAGTATAAATAAATGAAAATTATTGAAAAACCAAGAGTTAATAATTGGAGTAGGAAATAAAGAAGCCATTATGACAAATGAGTACAGTAAAATTCAGCATTGCTTAAACCTACCAGCCTACCAACTCAGCGGAGAGCCTCAACACACCACACTGGCAAACATGGAAATGTGCTTTCTGTTGTAAGTGGGGCAGATTTCCATCAAGACCTCCCTACTTCATCCTGCCCCCCAAAACTTAAATAGACTAGGAGAGTGAAACAAGAATGAGGTTTGGTAATTAAACCTAAAGGGGCATGAATCTCCACTGCTTTCTGTTTATGGCCTTACTGAGTTCTTCAAGGGCTGGTCTGCCTGCCTAGAAAATGGGATTGTTACAAAGATTAAAAATAGATCCTCAAAAATATTTGTTTCCTCCCCTCTCCCCCAAATATCTACCTTCCTTTCCGCCCCTCTCTAGTGAAACATACACATTGATTAGAGAATTTGTTTCCAATCCTGTGGCCCATGGCGCTGAATGAGGAACTTGGAACAAGAATCTTTTGACAAAATTTCTTAATCTCACAGTCTCTGCACTTAAAATATACTAGCTGACTGTCTTAGCATTTGAAAGAAAATAGTCTTTAGGTAAAAACCCTACAATAGTACAAAAGAGGTGTCACGATCCTCGGGACCCCCTCTTGGGCCTGATAAGAAGAGTGTGAATGTGTAGCTCTCTGCCCCTCTCTGTCCTTTTCTTTTTTTTCCTATGCTCGTGCTTTCAATGGTCAGACCCTTGCGAAAAGTACTTGCCCTGTTAATCATCTAGGAAGACTGTTCCAGACACATTTTCAGAAGGGATGCAGTAAGTTTTGTCTGCACAGTGCATCCTGGGAAGAATTTCCCATGTGAAAAGCAATCTTGTCTTCAACTAAGTCTTTTCTTTTCCATTTTTTTCTTACTATTTTTTAAAGCAATGAAATTATTGCATGTTTTGGAGGTGTCAGGAGGCAAGGCCACCCCTTTGGCATAGGCATGTGTATGTTCTCAGGAGATATGTGCCCAATTAGTGGGTTTCACATGACTGCTGGTGTTGGCACATGTTCTATACCCAGCTGGTTCTCAGTCTTTGGGGGAATGGTAGAAGGTTTAACCATTATTTGACAGAGATGCATTCAGTCAAAGACAAAGTGGAGTGAGGAGAGCTATATGCTCATTGCTAGTGACAGATGACCCAGTGATTAAACTGATGTAGAATTTGCATTATTATAGTTATACTGGCAATTAGACCATAGAAATAAATAGTTGTACTGATTCACACACTGAATTATGTACCAGAGGGATAGGAAAATGATACTCTCCTCCCACTTCCTCACCTGGACATTGCAGCTGTTCCATCTTCAAGTATGATAGAGGTGCTTTACCCATCATTAGAGTGAACACCAGTCATCTTTGTGAGTGGCTATTCAGTAGGGGCTCACTTCATGTGTGCCATTGTGAAGCAAGCAAAGGAAATAGAAACTCCGGAGTTTACTTCTCTCTCACGTAGAATTTTAATCCTTTGCCTCTTCCAACTGACTCTTTCTAACACATGTACAAGTTTCCTATTCTTCTATTGTAATAGTAATAAAAAAAGTCTTAACAAGCACACCATTCATTTAAATGGGTAGGATATTTTCTCAAAATCATGATGACGCCCATTATAATTTGATAGCATTTTAACAAATCCATGTCCTGAATGAAAGCAGGGTTTATTTCTATAGTAATTCTCACTTGGGCTGAGAAATAAGTGGTAAAAAAAATTCTGCTGGAAGAGACCCCTCCAAAGTGCATGCCAGTGTGTGTAGACTGCTGTGTTCAGTGAGAATGTGTCATCCTGGACAGTTTCCAGTGGGATGCAGACCAGACAAGAAGAGCAATGCAGGCTTCTTAGAGAACTGGAGATATTCTCAAATGGCATCTGCAGTAGACAGAAATTTCTTCCCCCTCAGATTCCTTCTACTGCATATGCAGTGATCACAACTGAGTCATATTTTTAAAGAATGAATGTGGGTGTCATAGTCAGTGATATGTGGTCTGTAACTTCATAAATAACCTGCTTCCAGAGAATTCTAGGCACAGCTGAGCAGTCAGTCCTTTGAATGGCTTCATCCAGATTCACAATATGCCTCTTATTTTATTGTCTACACCTCCTTCTACTACTACTGCCTCTCATAATTTCCATGATAAGCTAAAAGAATTTTCAATAAAGAACTATCCTTGAATAAGGACTGGCAAGAGGATAAGGACTGGCAAGCGGTGACCAGCTTTGTCTGAGGCGTCCTGAAGATATCCTAACACAACATTTCCCAAACTTAACCACATACAGTAATTTGGTAAGTCAACAACTGTCATGCAGCAGTGAACATCTGCCAAAGGCCAGGCATGATATTAGATTCCAGGTAACAGAAATATAAAAGGAAATGAGTCTTCATACCACCCAGGTGGAGATATCAGGGACAGAAATATTAAAAGCTTTCTTAATACAATGACATTTGAGTGACTATCTCAAGTGAAAACTGAGGTTAGACTCTTAGAAAAGAGAGCATAGTTCTGATAAGAAAAAGCATGGAGGTCTGAAAAATCATGAATTTCACAGAGACTATAGCTCAGTGTGCCTGGACAGTGAGTCATGGTAGACTAGGGCACAAAGTAAATTTCTTTGTCACACAACTGCTAGAAACTGATACCTTCTGAATTAGTTAAATCAGGGAATATTTACTATGGGTGGTAGGGTGGTAGGGCTATTTCACTGAACTCAAGGGCAAGAGGTACAAGTAGGTTTAGGTACAAGTAGGAACTAAGGCTGGAGCTACCCCTTCTGCTTCTTTCTCGCTATATAGGGACCATGAAGTCATCTGCAGCCATCATGGATTGATAGTTCTGAGTTGTTCATTCATTCATTCATTCATTCAGGAATAGATGTGTTTATCCTTTGTGCTCAATGTGCACGAGTATAGAATGTAGACCAGAGCTGACTTGATGGGCACAGACTTGGACAATCAAATGGCCCTGCCATTTGTATATATGTAAATATGTAAATATGAATTGTTTAATTTGTAAATATGAATTGTATAATTTTGTTAATTTTGCATGTAAGATAAAATCACTTATTTTCATTGAAAACTGACTCGGTATTATGTAATGATGAATGGCAAATGTGGTTGAACACATTGCTGTGGTCATCTAGAAGTTCTGAGTGTTTTCACCAAACCTGTGCTTTGTAGCGAAGTCCAACGGGACCCTGGAACAGCCCAGGGGGAGAGGAGATATCCACTGTTCTATGTCTTCTTATTCACATATCACATGAGCATACCCTATGAGCATAGCATTTCCTAGCCCACAGTGTATGGACTTTCAGGGAGATGCAAAGTGAATGCAAGGAAAGCATGTTACAGTTGCTGTAGAGTAAGGGAGGAGGAGGGAAGTGCTGAGATCCTAGAGGTCATGCTTTTTGCTTTTCCTTTGAACCAGAACAAGGACCAAAGAACACTTTCACATCCTTTCTTATTCATGTTACTTCCCTGTACTAGCCAAACACTTAATGCTGAAATGATGACATAGAAGGAAAGGGAAGATAGGAAGGGCATAGTTTCTTTCCTTCCAATCCTTCCTTAGTCATTTGTAAGTTGAAGGTAGAGTGTGTCTTCAGAATGCACCAAGAAGTGCAATAAAAACTGTTGAGTTACTTTTGTGTGGCATTTCCACTGTTCTGGTAGGAATGAAATTCACATGCATGGAAAGGTAAGAAATATGAATTGTATAATTTTGTTAATTTTGCATGTAAGATAAAATCACTTATTTTCATTGAAAACTGACTCGGTATTATGTAATGATGAATGGCAAAATCCGTCATCCAGTAGTTTGTAAATTCAATTTTTCTTTACTTAGAAAGTCATTAAAAAACAAAAAATATATAAGTTGAGAGAAATCACTAAAGAAAGGGAAAAGTTTTATATTTTAATACCTGTAGGAGCACTTATGTCTTGCTTTTTGAACAGAGCACTCCACATACTCATTTTCACTGAAGCCACAAATCATTTAGCCAGCCCTGTTCTAGAGATAGGTGGGTGAACAAAACAGAGTCAGTCATCATGGAGCTTACTTTCTGCTGGGGAGAACAATAAAAGATAATAAATTAACAGGACAACCTTGCCATCTTATAAATGTTTTGAGGGAATAAGCAGGATGACATGACCAATCAAGGCAGGCTGATCTACTATAACTTGGGTGGTAAAGAAAGTTTCTAAGACCTGAAATAGGAGCAGTTAATGACTGTCAAAGTGAAATCTTTTGCTTCCTACTTAGGCTCCAGTCTACTCCCAAGGCAGCCAGAACAAACTGACAACAGTACTTCCCCCAGGCTTGTCTATTTCTGTCCAGTGCGTGTCTACCCCTGGGTGAGCCTCCTCTGGACTTGTCAAAGAAAATTCCAGAGACTTTTCTCATCAATGCTACCAGTAAACTAGAACAGGTTGGAGGAAATAATGTGAAGTGCCCCTATTTCTGTCCAAGATCATCAAAGAGTCCAGAAACAGTCCCTGCAGGAAGAATTCCCTTTTTCCAGTAACTCCTAGGAAAAGCCACCTGACCAAACCTCCTGCCGTTGTTAGTCATGCAAAGAGAGTCACAGCAGAAGGAAGGGTGATTTGAATGAGCCCAGATGTTTCACTTAAAACCGCAACCAGGCATAGCATTTGAGCAATTTTTTTTGCAGTAATTTCTTTTCATGTAATGTTCAAAAGTGGTCTAGGGAGACAGCATGTCTTAAAAGATGACAATTGCAAATGGCAGCCTATAGCAAACACGATAATAACTTGTCATGTTTAACACAAAGTTACAGCAAAGGCAAGCTGTTTAGTAGTAAGCAGATGTGGACTAAAAGGTAGATTGCCGAGAGCTGCTACATGCAGACAGGACATAGAGCATTTTGGTGAATGATCTTAAAAAATACTACTTATGGTAGAATATATATGTTCATGAATAATATTTCAAGGATTTAGAAATATGCAAGATTTACTGTGTAAGAGATTTTCTTTTTTTCTTCTTTTTCTCTTTCTTTTAGGAGCAACTGATGTCTCAATCAAAGGAGTTAAGAATTTTGCCAAGTGAAGCAGAATATGATTATGTAGAGGATTTTAAACTAGGATTTTTTTTTCCCTAGGAAGAATGCTGCTCTTGGCATCTCCATCCATCGCAGTGCACAGAAGTTTGCAAACTGACGAAATAGCAGGGGATTCTGCCGGAGAGGCTAATAGTTACATCAAGATCTGCCAAGACCATGTGAGAAATAACCCCCTGTGTTCTGTTTGTGCTGTCACTGGACTGACATTGAGGTTGACAATTAAAAGCCCAACAAGTCAAAGGTAAGTTTATACATTTAGGCATAGAATGTTGTCACTAAATGGTGAATGAATGACAGGGTAAAGAGAGTCCGGAAGTTTAGGTTGTTTAGGTTGTGAAATAGGTTATGGGCACTCGAAATGCTTTCAATGGCATGGGGTATAGCTTGTTACACAAGTAAGTGTGTGTGTATGTGTGTGTGTGTGTGTGTGAGTGTGTGTGCACACGCGCACGCGTGTGCGCGCATGGATATATCATTATCTGATGTGCATGAGCTGTTAATTCCTAACTACGTGCCCATAATGAATTTGAGAAGTTTGGTCTAAACATGGGAAAGATGAGTTCGCTTGCCAGTGGGGCACCTGCGGTGAAGGGGGAAGAGCGCTCCCACACTTCATTGCAGTCAGTAGCACGGGCCGGTGTGCCAGACCGCCACAGCCACATCCTGCGAAGGCCGGGACTGTGACCTCGCTGGGCAAGTCCAGTGTGTGATGTGATGAAACAAGTGATTCCAATTATGACTGTTCTCCACTCCAGTGCCTACAATCATAGGCAGTGTGTGAGATCTTTGGAAGCAGTTAAAGCAGCTAAAGCAGGGAGAGCAGATGCCGTTTATTTTTATGCCATCAGAGGGGGAAACTTGATGATGAGATTTACTGAGCCGAGTCCACAGATCAAGGACTTTCGGGAACTGAAGGTCTGAGAAACCCAACTTGTTGGAGTGTTTGTTGTTCGCAGGGTGGCGATTTCTTAGGGTTGTGACAAATCATAGAAAACACATTGAATTTAAAATTGAAAGAGGAAAAACAACAAGGAACATCACTACACCTCAGAAGTGCTGTTGTTTCTTTTAAAACTGGAAAGATAGCTTCTGAAGAAGGCAATGATCATTCAATAAAATACATGACTATAAGATTCAAAGGATTATGGAACTATTGATGAAAGAGGAGTTACAATTTCAGAAGCAGACTGCTAGCTTTCTTGGATTAAAATTAGAATTTTAAGGGATGAGCAAGGATTTATTCTGAAAAGCTAGCACAATTTAGGTGGAACTAAAAGCAAGCAGTTCCACCAACAATTTCACTGATAAGTATGTGAAGCTGAGAACTCCTTCGTGTACCATGTGTAAAACTGGCAGGTGTTTGGATTCACTTATATCCATTAACATGCATCTCCTATTTCTGAAAAACCAAGCAGAGAGTCACAATCACTGAGTCTGAGTTAAGGTGTGTGCCCTGACTGAGTAGTCGAAATAATTCATTATGTTAAATATCTACATTCTTATCAACATGTTCAAAATGGGCCAAAGATATAACTGGGTATATGTACCATGTATTCATATTGAAACCCGCTAAATTTATTTGGAGGGGTTTTAAAAATAATTATTACTACTATTTTAAGTCTCCTAAATTTTCAAAATGCTGAACAGCTAATGAGTTTTATCATTGTTGTTCTTATCCTTAGCTCTTGGAATTCCTAATTTTCTGGCTTACAACCAAAAAAAAAAAAAAAAAGGGGGTTTTCCAGCTCCAGGTTCATTGCCGAAAATGAACTTGCCTTAGTATTTCTCTTCCGCCCCTCTGAGGCTACTTTGTGCTCCCTCTGGGCAGGGAGTAAGATCCATCTGTTTATCTTTAGCTTGGCTCTCACTGGCAGCGGGACATCTGTCACCTTGCATTTCATGGAGGGCTTCACCCCAGCCTCGGGAGCCCCATGACCTTTGACTCAGAGCTTTATGGTCTATTCTCTTCCAGGCAAGCTGGATCCAAGATTCTGGGGAGGGGCATAAATGACCAGTCATTGGCTGGTTCTGAGACAACTTCCAAAAATAACTGCCACAAAATTTTTAACAAAACTATGAGTTTTAAAGATCTAGAATGCTGTCCATCCGCTGATCTAGAAGGAGACTATGAAGTGGTGGCCACATCATTCCACAGGCATGTTTTCTTTGGCCAGACTAGGGTTGGCCTGCTGGGTGTTTAAGAAATATTTAATTGGTCCCCAACATTTAAAAATCAGGAGATTTTGCATAAAAATTCAGATTTCTGGCATCACTTGATTTGGTAGCACAGAGTCTGTATTCCTACCTGGCATAGCCAGCTGCAGCTAGATAGTGTGCACCCCTTCTAGATGAGGCCAGCTCACCCCCGCTCATCACACCCCTACCACTCTCACCAGACCTGCTTTGCCCATCTCCATAACATGCCTGGCTCTCATAGGCTCCTGAGGTTGGGAACTATAATCTTTACTTTAGAACTATAATCTTTACTTTAAAACTATAATCAACGTGCTAGCACTATATGAAGAACTGTGGGGGAAATTAGAGTAAGGTTAAAGTGTTTGTAAGCCTCCCTGGGTTATCATCTGGTTAAGGAAACAACAGCAGCAATAATGACAAAGCTGATTTATGGATGAATTGGGTCTTAATTGTGAGACATGGAACACAGAAGTGGCCTGACCATGAGTGGTGACTGCGTGAGACCAGGTGAAGAGCCCAGGCATTTGTCCAGTTACGTCATGAAGGTGCTTCCACGTGGAGTTCAGAGCTTCAGCTCTGTATTTACCCCCACATTCCTGTTTTTAACATATATCTTTGAACTACTGGGGGATCCTGGAAGATCACCACCCTTAGATCTTTTCAAGTGAACCTACATTGGGAGCCTTATGATCTGTGGTCCCAGATGTTGCTTTTTTGGGTCCTGTGTGGATCCAGTTCCCCCACGATCACTCACAAACATTGAGCGGAGTGGGGGCTCCTGGAGGCAGGTCATTGCTGCTTAATGTGAGGCTTCTCTAATGGACAGCCTTGCATGGGCCCCTCCTTTCAGCCAAGCCCAGTGTTTCTCTGAATTGCACTGTGGCCTGAGATTCTTCCTGCCCAATCTTCCTTCCTCCCCTCTCTCTCTTCATCTGTGTCAGACTTGTGTCACAACCTCAAAGTTCTCCCAGCCCAGCCTACACCTCGCTCCCTCCCCTTTACCTTTCATAGGTGTTTCCTCTAATGCATTTCTTGCTTGTTTAACTCTGCCTTAACTTCTGCTTCTCAGAGACCTTGGACTGACACCACTACCTACTGTGTGTCAGCAGCTGTGCTGGGTGCTTGGGACATGAGGGGATAAAACAGAATTCCTCCTGCATCATCATTCATGCAGTTTGCATTCAAGTGGGGTGGGGGGCACATAGATACCCCATAAGCAAGAGAATACAGAAATAAAATAAAATAGGGATGGCTAGAAAATGACTTGTAGGTTGACTGGGTAGCAAGGGAGGGCCATAAAGTGAAATAAGTCTGAGAGAACTCCCTGGAGGAATGAGAAGTCAGTTTATCAAAATCATGTTACCTGCTGGGAAAAGGGCAAAACTCCAGATAGTCTTCTTTCCTAAAATTGGCTGACTGGATTTCTATTCTAAAAAATAAGGAGTCAAAAACACCCATTGCATATAAGTCACCATACTGCCCGGCTCGGTCATTAGCAAGACTGTGGGAGCTACTGAATAGATCCTAAAAAGCAACGAAATTCAGAGAGGGACTCTTGTCTCTAGGTCTAAAGAAAAGATGTGCAATTTGTTTGGCGATACTCTTTGAAACATAGCTTTAAGAGCTGTCTTCTCTATTACATAGCTGCTGCTCTTGGGGTGGAGGTTCCTGGGAGTATGTTTCTTGACAAGGGGATCTGGAAGGCTATTGTTATCTTCTACTCCTGTCACAGTCCAAAGGATAGTTTGAGTTTTGTTTTTTTTTTTTAATTTATTTTATTTATGCATAAAGCTGGAGTGCAGGCCAGAGGTGTGGGGAGTGAGAGGATTCACCAGAGACAGAGCAGGGAGCAGAACAGGCAAATCAGCTGAAATACACTGCTGAGGGGAGCAGCAGGTGAGGCAGGAGAGGTCTGCTGCGCCATGTGGGAAACTCCCTGGCCGGGGATCAAACTCTTGCTGAGATGGCTCTGGACAGCCTCATAGTGCTGTGCTTAAACCACTACGTCACCTGGGAGGCCCAAGGATAGTTTGAGTTTTAAGAGACATTTCCTATTCACTTTCCTCCCACCACACCAGGGGCAAGACAATGAGAATCAGATCTGTAATGGCTCCCTGGATCTTACCTTTGGAGAATCACTGAACAACTACTGGACCAGAAAGGCTTCCTGAGATAGACTTGCATCATCTGAGCCCTGCCAGGTGCTGGAAATGCCACCTTAGCTATAGGGAAACAGTTGTCTGGGAGCTCATGTTCTCTAAATAGGCTCTAAAATGTCTATCATTCAGCTTTTGTGAAGAATATGGCTAGCCCCCCAAAATTCCCCTTGTTGTTCCCTTTCTGCACAGGTTAGCCATTCTCCTGCATTCTAACAGATAGGAAAACTTTGCTTGTTTTCTGTTTACCTAAATTGAATCATGCCATATGTATTCCTGACCTCAAGGACTATATCTTAAGCACTTCACCACTGAGTATTAATTGTTCCAGTAGAAAAATTCACAAAATTTTTTGGTAGATACACTTTGTCAAATTAAGGAAGTTCCCTTTTATTCCTAGTTTGCTATGAATTTTCGTCATGAATAGATACTGAATTTTGCCAAATGTTTTCTCATTCTGTTAAGATTACCTGCTTTGTTCTTTTTTCTACTAGTGTAGTGAATTATATTAATTGATTTTGCTAGTGTTAAATCAGTCTTCCATACCTAAAATAAAATCTGTTGTTCATTTTATATATCATCGGTTTCAATTTTCTGACACATTGCTTGAAAGATTTTTCATTGGTGTTTATGAGAGAGTTGATCTTTCATTTGATAACAAATTTCGTTTTTATGTGATTCTACTTATTTTTATTGAAGTAACATGCATTATAGCATGAGTTTCAATTCATTGTTGAAAATCGATCTGCATACATACTACATTGAGAATTTCTTTACTTCTTTTGTCAGTTGAAAGATGAGTAATATTTATTTGATATTTACCCAAATTACCAAAGGTGTTGTGTGAAGTTTTTCATGATACCCTCTTATAGGATCTGAGAATGTTCTCATTTTCAATATTGATATTTAAATTTATATTTATACCCTGATAAATTTTGCTAAGGATTTATAAATTTCATAAATCCTTTCAACGAGCTAACTTTGGTTTTGCTGATTTTCTCTATTGTATTTGTGGGTTTTTTTTTAAATTTCATTGATGTATTTTTGTTAGTTTTCCTTAAATTTGACTTGATGGAATCTTCAGTCCTTTCTTGGCATGAAAGTTTAAATCACCAATTTCCCAGCTTACTTAATTTTCTCCATTTATAGCTGTAAATTATTCTGTCTTTTAATAGTGTGCCACTATTTTGATATTGCCTCATCTTCATCATTCAGCTTAAAATATTTTAATTTTCATCATTCTTCATCATTCAGCTTAAAATATTTTAATTTTCTTTTCTCAGTCTACAGTACATTTTATTTTTACTTTTCACATACTGTTTAAATGAATTATCAAAATCAATAGTATTAAAAATAATCAAATCAATACAAAAATCTGTAAAATAGAGAGTGATAGTTAGTTTATAGTTATACCACTCAGAGATGACCTCTGTTAACAGCATGGTAGATAATGCTAGGATTTTTTTTACACATACACATATGTTTTTTTATATTGTTATTTATTAAAATAGTTTATTCCACATAGTGTTTAGCAATTTTTTTTCATTTAGCAGTATATTATGAACATCTTCCATGTCAATATAAATAGTTTAATCTCATTTTAACAGCTGCTTGCTAGTATTCGCTAGCATGGGCATACTTCCCTTATTTTTTTTCGAATTTTTTTTATTGAAGTAACAACATTGCATTATAATGTATAATGTATAAGTTTCAGGTGTTCATTATTATTACTCTTGCTCTGTATCTGCTATGTTAAGGTCATCACTAAAAATCCAATTCTACTTTCATCATACAGTTGACCCCTTTTAATCTGACTTACACACTCTCTGCTTCCTCTTTTCCTTCAATGGTCTTACAGTCTCAAGTCTGTTTTTATTTTATTTAACTCATTTGCACTTTTGTTTGCTTGCTTTTGTTTGTTTGTACCACATATGAATAAAATCATGCTGCTTGTCTTTCTCTTTATGACTTATCTCACTAAGCACAATACCTTCTAGGTCCATCCATATTGTAGCAGATGGCCAAGTGGAGTTGCATTTTAGCTGAAGAGTATTCTAGTGTGTGTGTATACATTTTCTTTATCCAATCATCTGTTGACGGACCCTTAAGTTGTTTTCAACTCTTGACTATTTTAGTTAATGCTGCAATGAACATAGGGGTAAATACCCAGAAGTAGGGTAATTGGAACATATGGAATTTCTATTTTTAATTTTTTGAAGAATCTCCATGTTGGTTTTCATAATGGCTGCACCAAGTTATACGAGGATTCCCATCTCTGTATATCCTCTCAAAAAAACTCTAGTTCTTGTTTTGTTTTGTTTTTAAGATTGATTTATTTATACATACAAGCTGGGGTACAGGCCAGAAGCGTGGGGCGGCGAGAAGGCTCACCAGAGACAGAATGGGGAGCAGAACAGGCAGATCAGAAATACACTGCTGAGGGGAGCAGCGGGCGAGGCTGGAGAGGTCTGCCGCACCATGTGGGATTCTCCCCGGCCGGGCGTCGAACTCGCATCACGTGCTGCCGATAGCTCCATAGCGCAGCGCTCAACCGCTGAGTCACCAGGGAAGCCCTGGTTCTTGTTTTTTGAATAACAGTTATTCCCATAGATGTGAGGTGATATATCATTGTTGTTTTGCTCTGCATCTGCCTAATAATATAAAAAGATGGTTAACATTTTTTATGGACTTATAGGCCATCTTTATGTCTTCTTTGGGGAAGTGTCTATTCAAACCCTCTGCCCAGAACTGGGGAGAGGGGAGCACAAGGGACTGTGGTGACGGTACATGGGTGAATTGGTGGTGGGAAACCTATGGGGGATATACAGTAATGTAAAAGACACAAATAAAAATAACAATTAAAAAAAAATTTAAAAAATAATTAATACATTTGGGCCAAAAAAAAAAAAAGCTAAAAAAACAAACCCTCTGCTCATTTGTTAATTGCATGTTTTCTTTTTTTGTTGTTCAGTTTTGTGAGTTCTTTATATATTTTGGATATCAACCACTTACCAGATAAATGATTTGCAAATACCTTCTCCCAATTAGTAGGTTGCCATTTCATTTCCATAATAGTTTGTTTTGCTGTGCAGAAGTTTTTCTGTTTGCTGCAGTCCCATTTGTTTATTATTATTATTATTACTATTATTATTTTGCTTTTGTTTCTCTTGCCATCAGAGTCAATTCCCCAGAGACATCTCTAAGCTTAAGGTTGATGAGTTTATTTCCTATGCATTATTCTACATATTTTATGGTTTCAGGTCTTATATCCATGAATTTAAGCTCCCTTGAATTAACTTTGTGTGTGGTGTGAAATAGTGTTCTAGTTTCATTGTTTTGCATGTGGGTGATTTCTCTTTCCTCCAGCAAGGAATCACCCCAATACTCCCTGGGCCCTCATAGTCAGCTTCCAATTGTAATGCTCTTTGCCTAGTGAACAACTGAACTTCAAAACTAGGGCTTCATTTTGTTTTTCTGTTTTGGTGTGATACCTTGTGCATAACCATTCATCCATATATCTATTTTATTAACATTTTTTTAACTTCTGTCATGTCACATAACTGACTTTCTTGCTGTCAGTCAGTGTTCTTTTTCTATTAGAACAATGAAACTCCAAAATAAAGACCACTGGCTCATATTAAAGATTTTACCTGTGTATATCGAAATGAGATAAAGATAACGTAATGCACATGGCAGTATAAAAGAATTAGTGTATTTTTTTTTTGCAAAGACTTTCTCCAATTCTGAGATCATGCCCTTAATATTTTTATTGCTTATATCTTTTCTTGCTTCTTCTGCCAGAAAACATGTAGAGGTTATTGCAGTTTGAATGATCAGAAAAAAAGAATTATGTTTTAAAAATCATATATCTAAAAGTCTTAGAGAACTGATGCAGTAACAAGGACTAGAAAAATTTCAAAATAGTAGTACGCTCTTCTAGGTGATTTGGCGGAATCAGTTGATTGTGAGTATGAGGTCATGATTGCTCTTCACCCAAGGAGTGAGTAATGAAAATATATGGAACATTTACATATTGTGTATGTGTCAGTATATTTTTAGTATAGGTTGAGGATGAAATAGCAATGGGAGATGAGGATAGAAAGGAGGTAAGGATAGGAAGGGAGATACAGATTTTAGATTCATTCATCTGCTATAAAATTTTTTGTATTGCAAAGGGGCAACTGAGAATTTTGCAACAGCTTAAGTGATACAATCCTCTTGCACCTATGCTATTTATTACAGTGTTTCCAGATGCAAATTGCACTTAAATACAAGTGGTTATAATAAAATTATCGCTCTATTTTCCCCAGTTCACTGATGTGTGCCGCTCTTTCCAAATCAATTTTCAGTTACTTCTGTTGATAGTAGGAATATTTCATACCACAGAGATGAGCATTTAATACAAACCATGATTTTTTTGTCTATTGAAGAGTGGATTTCTAAATAATTGCCTGTAGAAACAAGAGTTAGGACCACAGAAGATTGGCATCTGCAGTTTTGTGAAGGACCATGAAAATAGGCAGGCAGACTTGTGGGCTCTGGGAGATCATATAACTCCAGATGAGACTCATTGAGTCTCAGTGGCCGTCAGAGCCTGTGGGAGTTGTTTGGGACTGAGTCTCTGACTCCAGCAACCTCACCCAACCAGAGATATAAGGAGTTGATTTTTTTCTTCTACTTCTCAACCTAACTTTACATGGATAGTCACCATAAAGAAGTGGAATAAGCCAGTCCTCTGCTTCACTAACTCTAACCTCTTGGAACCAACTATCTAAAGAGCACTCAGGCCAGGGGAACCTAAGTCTCAATGACAGAGAGACTTGCTTTATTAATGGAAATAATAAAGGTGTTCATCAAGCTAGACGTTGATTGGTGGCAGTCACTGGGAACAACAAATAAAATAATCTCATTTTTAGAGCAAAGTAGTTGAGAGGTCCCATAAATTGAAGAGAAATATACCTAACAATTCTGGACTTGACTCACCTAGAACTCAGGATCATCCAGGTTAACCAGAATTTTAAAACACTACATTAATAATCCATTATTTAGAAAGATGAATTTACTGACAAGAATGTTGATGAATGACTGAGTGAGCTGAACTGATTTCCCCAGAGGGTGCGCCCTCCTATTTGTACTGAAGTTACCATGAATTGCTCCAAATGCTTACTTGTATATTTTCCAGAATTTTAGTGAATAAATGAAAATAGAAAGTCATATCTAATTTGCAAATACCAACGTCTGTGAACAGTTCATGAATTTTCTCAATATCTTGCTTCTGTATGACTATATGTATTTGCTGATTGATGTAAATTTCGAAGAGGAAACTTGCTAAGAGAGAAGAAAGGAAAATTAAAATTTTGTGTTATACTATAGTGATTTACTAGCTCAAATAAATGTTGGTAAGAGAGAATTGAAAATTTCTGGCTCAATTAGTTTTCGTAGTTATCTGTTGATTTTCTTTACCCATGTTAACTTCATCCTACCTTATCATCAATCACTTATAGTAGCAGAAATTTAGCAGGAGTGATAGTTACAAATAATGAATATGTATTTTGTAGTTCCCATTGACTGATTATTTCTTATTTCTTCAAAGCTAACAAGGGACCTGCTGAAGTAGCTCCCCTATTACACTGGAGGAAACTGAGACTCAGCAAGGAAATGTGACTCAAACAAGGTGAGAGAGCAATGACAGTCTATCTTAGTCCCATGTGCCCAGGTTTCAAGTTCAGTGATTTTCCTAATATTCTAGAGCTGTCTTGATATTCTGCCTTGGTTCCATGTTAATTGTGCTGTTGGTCATGGTAAGAATATTAATGAATACAATTACCAATGATTTAGTAAGGGAACTATTTTAAAAGCTTAAGTTTATTAGAAATGGCCAATTTAGTTTTATAAGGGATAGGTCATACTGAAATAAGTGACTGGATTTTTCTAGGATATAGTTTCCATAGTGACCATGAAAGACTAACATTATATACTTGGAATTCCAAAAAGTCCTTGGTAACATCTCAGAGATCATTAACTCAGATCTTGGACTGAGGGTAAAGTACCTTATTAGATAGAAACCAGGCTCTGAACAGCAACTGAGAGTATAGAATTTTCTAGCTGGAAAAAAGCAAAAGGAGAGTACTCCAGGGTCAGATTGGGTGTTCTTACTTGTGATTTATAGGAGTATTTAGAATTATGACTGTGATGTTTCTGGTGTGTTGACAATTTAGAAACCATGGGGGAAATCATCTAGTGACGTTAAAAAGAATGTGTTCATTTTAGCATGCCTCAAATAATTATTACAATTAATGTGAATACTTTTGCAAGAGATAATGGGGTCACTTGGCTAAACAAGTACTGGATGTTGAGACCAGCTTTGAGTAACCCTTAAGGAAAGAAAGTACAAAAAGCACAGAGCCTATGAGAAAGCATAATCGTTTCCTCAAGTCCTGCCCTCTCAACATTTCTCTGCCCCATTTTCACTGTTTTAATTTCTATTCATTTGTATTTTATTTTGTATTTGTATTTTATTCATTTATTTTATATTGTTCAGCTTTAATGAGTAGTGTTAGACATCCTTGTAAAGCTAAAAAGTCCTAGAGAACAGGATGACGTACCCCATTCCTCTACACCTTCTATAGCATCTGGAGGGGAAGTAAGCAAACTTACTCGTGGGTCAAAGTTAGTCATCCACAGGTGAAAATATATCTCTACAACTTCTTGGCATTAACAGAAGATGGCTGTGGTCCACTTTTACCTGCATGCCTAGTAACAGAAATATCTTCTCTTTGACCTCCTCAGTCCACCTCTTTAGTCTGATCATTGTGGACACTTGGGAAATTCACTGCCAAATGTGTAGTGACCTAAACCAAGGAAAGATCAAGGGTTTTAGTGTTTCAGTTTGTACATACACTTGGAGTATGGGACTGCAAAAGATAAAGTCATCATGATACTGGGAAGAATCCATTTTAATATCCAGAGAAGAAATTGGCATAATCTCTGATAATGTATATATATATTTTGATGACTAATGTTGTTCAGTTATCTTTGCTTTTTCATCTGAATATTTTATCTTCTGCACGTTTTAAATTGTATTTTACTACTATGAGTAATTTATTATTTCTCTCTAATGTAAGATTTATTTTTTATTGAAGTCACATTGGTTAAGACATTATATGAGGGTTTTATGTAGTGGGAGTTTGTTGGTCTGGTGAGCATGTTGGATACACACTTCCGTAGTGCCTTGTGGAGAAGGAACATGAGGGTGGCGAGAGCAGAAGCAAGGAGATTAGCAGGTACGACCCAACCTATGATGGCCCTTTAGAGGATGAAAAATGACTATGCTGAGCTTGCCATGCCTGATCCTATGTCTAAAGGCAAAGCCCAACCCTGTTACAGAATACCTGGGAACAGGCCTCTGAATCTTTTCCTGTAGAATCCTCCTGTCTCCAAACAGCACTGTGTAAATAAAGGAGGACTGGCATTCAAATAATACAGACTCTTGGAATCCCAGCTCTGTCTCATGCCTTTAGCTGCAGTTTTCTCATCTGTGAAGTGGAACTAAGGAAGTCTCAGGAAGGCTGTGGGACTAGAGGAGATACTGTAGGTAGAAGCACTGCTTCTCTGCTCCCTTGGGTTGGAACATTTAAAGGTAGTGGTACAAGGTATATTTCTGCCTGTGGATGACATTTACAGATAGTCTGCATCCCAGAATAGAAGAGGCCATCTTTAAAACACACACACACACACACACACACACACACACACACACACACACACACCCCAAGAGCCTCATGCTTATCACTTGGCCATAGGATACTTTAAGAT
>PVIJ01004861.1:0-45697 GCA_004024925.1 Scalopus aquaticus | reverse complement strand
TTCTCCAAGACGAGGTCATGAGAACCTGCTTGTGCATAGTGGCCAACTGTTTCAAAGTGTATTCCTTTCTATAACACGCTCGCTCTGGGAATGTGATTTGGATGGTGAAGCAGATTTGGAGGGTTTGAATCTGCATGTAAAGAAAAGGCCAACATGAAGGTTGAAGTAATAACTTTCACTGACAGCCAGTGGAAGGGTTTACTTGGGTAAATGGTTTTCTAATTGACAGTTTTAGGCCCTGGCAACTGCAGCAGAAATGGAGTCCAAATCCTTTTGAGGGACTGTAACTCTAAAAGCTGTGTTAATGCGATAGATTAAATGTACCAAAGCTGAGGCAGCCCAGCGCAGACCCCTGGGCTGGGGATTGCCTTTTCCTGCTTTCACAACTGTTTATTTTGATTTATTTAAGTGTTGCAAAGCCCCACTACCTTCTTTTCGAATTTCTGGCCCACCTTTACCCATATTGATGGTTCATTTGAACTTCTTTCCAACTTTCACTTCCTCACAAAGCCTCTGCTAATCATGTGGTCAGAGATTTGGGCTGGTAAAGTTTGGTTACCCTGAACAGCCTAGGGTTCTTCTTTTTTCCATGCATCTGGAGAACTTGCTCACACACATTGTCTGTAACAGTCAGTTTATGCTGTGTAACAAACAACATTAATAATCTGAGCGCCTCATGGGTTGGTTGATAGACAATGGTTTGATTGATTTGTTCTGGGCTCAGCCACTGAAAGGCTGTGCTTTGGAGTGTTAGTTTGTTGGGTGGGCTCCAAACCCTGGGTTGGGTGCAGGTCTGCCCCAGGTTTCCTTTTTCTTACTAGGACCAGCAGCTACCTGGGATCTGTCCTCATAGCAATAGGAGAAACTCAAGGGGAAAACCAAGTACACATATCAAGCCTCTGCTCAAATCTCTTCCACTCATTTCCTATGACCCAAGGCAAGTCATCTGGTCAAATCCAAAGTCTAATGGCAGGGAAATATACTCTTCCCCTAGAAAGAGGAAGGAAAGTAACTGGTAAAATCAGGAATGTATAATTCTAACAGAGATGTGTCAAGATTTGGGGACCAATGTGCCAGTCTTTTACATTCTTCTCCAAGTCCTGGTGCTAGTCCTGGTTTGGACAGCAGTGGGAAGAAGAGACATGGAGAATATGAGGCCCCATAAGGCATTATGTTCATTTCCTCACGGTCTACTCCATTCATTCTTCTATTTCTATTCATTCTTCTATACAGTTTCCCTGAGTCTTACTGGCCTATGTATGCTGATGACTTCACTTAAATAACAGTGTCACCAGTTGTGCTCCTATTGGTGTAATTTAAGACCCACTTCAGAAACTACCCCAATTCAACTTGAGATTCCCCAGGAGTGCCTGACACTTGTTGGCCCTGATGCCTGTGAATCATACAAGAGATCAGCCTCATCAACATTGCTTGTATATGGCAATCACGGAGCTCTCAAACTCTAAACTGGAGTTTTAAAGAGGCACTGCATCTCCTCTAGTTTCCACTATGAGCCTAGATAAACAGCTATACTTTCCCCACCATAGCCAGTCACCCTCCTTGTCACATTCTGAAGAAGAGCTGTTTATCATCCCCACAGCTAACCTAGTATGGCACAGCTGTCAAGGTACCTCAGATCTTTTACTCTGTTTCTGCTGCCTTCTGGCTGCAAGTGTCTTCATCTCTGTGACTAGGATTTTTTTCCCTTCAGTACTGAAAAAGGATTCTCTGTCCTTGTTTATAGTAGACCAGAAGTACCAGGGACTTAGCAAGCACTGGAAGACTTCATCCAATGACTCTTAAGGCCTGGTCCATCCCTGCTCTGCCTCCCTGTGGAATAGTCCCCTGGCTTCATTTTTTTGACACCCTTGTCCAGAGTTTCTCTGCAGGAGTAAGTCCAAGTCAATTCTAGTCAGCTTAGTATCTTTCCTTTCATTTGGTGCCCTTCCATCCCTATGTCGCTTCCCTACTCAAATTGGTGTTAATTTCACCTCGTAAAAAGACTACTTGTGCTTGAATCTCAGAGTCATTTTCTAGGAAAGCAAATCACTGCATTGGGTCTTTTATAAAAGCGGCTTCTTTGACTTTTGCCTCTCACCTTCCCTTCCTCCCCTCCTCCCCCATTAAGACTGATTTGGAAAGCTTCCAGTATGCTTTTATTCATGTTTTTATTTTCAATATGTTTTTCACTTTCTGTACTCCTACCCCTCTTGCCAGAATAAAGCTACTTGACTTATAGATACATCAGAAGGACTTGTCCAAGTTAATTCTGGATCCAGCCATATGTACCACTCTTAGCTCAGATGCACAAAAGCACCACAGCGCCAATTCACATTCATCACATGTCTCTAACATTGCTTGAGTCACTTCTATATGCTCAGGACACTGAATCTTATAAGAAATAGTCCACGGCTGTAGAGAAGTATGATATAATGGAAGAGTTCTTTTCACTGAGGCAAATGAACTGCTCTCTGCACTCCCCGCCCCTCCCCTTCTCATTTTGAGGAGAATGTTAACTTCTATAGCTACCAAGAAAAAAATACCCAAGTCTCTAAATTTTGGGTCGTCTAGCATGTGCTTATAAAACCATGCAGATCATAGGCTTTGCCCTGTGTGACCAGAACTGGAAGGAAGGACCACAGTTAACAAGGAAGACTTGAAAGAAATGTCATTCCATCAAAAAAGCACACTGTGCAGCCCAGAACACAGTGTGAAATCCTTTCACTTCTGAGGGTACTATTGTAAACCTAGAGCACTGAACCTGATGGACTCTGAAGTTCAAATATTCTGTGGCTCTGTATAGTCAGATCATTCATTGTTAAAGGGAGGTTTTATGATACTTCTTCTAGTATATGTTCTGGGACCAGAAAGGGAAGCTACTAAATGGTGTTAAGAGGGGAAAGTCACTTGGAAGACATGTACCAGATTTCCTATTAGGTTTTATTTGCCAAATTTGTCCCAAATTCTGATTGTCAAAGTCATGAAGAGGAAGAAGAAAACCCATACATAACTCACCAAATATTTATTTTGTGCCTACTATTAGCCACTGAGAATGCAACATAAAATAGACAATTTATTTGCCCTCACGATGCTTCTAGTTATCTCGAATACCCTTTTGCCTGAGTCTGGTTCACTTGTTTGCACTTTATCTCCAATTCTCTTTCTCAAGTTGCTCAGAATGAATTTGTTGAATTCAGACATTTTTATGATTTTATCCTATGACATGTTTGGCATTTGATGCTAAGTTCTTATGCCTGAGAACAAGAGAGGAAGAGTTACACCCACAATGCTTGGGGGTAAGGAGGGGAGGTTTGTGTCTAGAAGAGACTGAGCACAACTAGACCCAAGGGAGTTCATGGACCCTTTGCTCTGGAGTAAATACCAGTTGTTCAAGGCAAATCAGAGAAGCGTAGATGTGATGCCCATCCATCTGGTGGGCTGTTTCCCTTTAGAATGTGAAGAAATGTTTAAGCAGAAAGATGGAGTTGGAGTCCTCACAGCTGCTTTGAGAAATTTCAAAGACAGGGCAAATCAGCCAGGAAGGGAATGAGGAGGGGATAGAAGAATGATTCAAATATCAAAAGGGAAATCAGTAAATTTGAAACCCCAGACCTGGAAACAATTAGAGGTCAGCTGGTAACTGTCAAGAATCAATATAAGAAAGATGTAATTTTTAATAACTCAGAAGTAAAGTGTGCTGTTAGCATACTAGGAATTGAGATGGGGGGTGAAATAAGTGAGAAGAAATGTGGTCTGTTAGCAATTATTGTGGATGCCAGGGCTAGCTTAAAAGAATGACTCTCACCTTCTCAACGCCCCGCTCCTTTCCCCCTCAATGCAGCCACCAGCCTGGCATCCCGAGAGCATGTCTGGCATGTCCACATCTCACCAGTTCACGGCACAGTGTACCCAGAGCTCCTCTACATCAGTCCAAATATGAGTGTCTCTGACATCCTCCTCTTCAAAGAAGCTGGAGCTGTAGGAAACATTTTATTGAAGAGTCATTGGTTCTTAAACAAATAAGGGTTTATCTACCCATTGATTTCTGAGCCAAATTCATATCTTTAAATATTAAAAGCCTCCAGAGCCTCCATGGTGGCACAACAAGTTAAGCGCAGCACTATGAAGCTGTCTGCAGCCACTGCAGCATGGGTTTGATACCTGGCCAGGGAGCTTCCCACATGGCACAGCAGACCTCTTCTGCATTGCCCGCTGCTCCCCTCAGCAGTGTACTTAAGTCGATCTGCTTGTTCTGCTCCCCGCTCTGTCTCTGGTGAATCCTCTCACCACCCCTCACCTCTGGCCTACACCCCAGTTCTTGTATGCATAAATAAATAAATCTTTAAAATAAATAAATAAATAAATATTAAAAGCTTCCAGGGGCAACTCTAAAATAGTGCAAGTGAATAGCTTCACATTTGCCAAGTTTGTGTAGCTCTCAAAAAGATAGAAAAGGGAGCCGAACTGGAAAGCGTCTTTTCTGCAGAAGCAAGGAAGACCACAACTTAATGATCACGTCAGAGACGGACTTTTCCATAGGAAGAAAGAACAAATACTGCCCAAGCAGTTAGGAGGATCTCTGAAAAGTTTAGATCAGCATTTTGCGAACTACTCTGTGGAATATTAGTTCTGAGTGATTTTAATAGGCATTTCATTAAAAATTAAAAGTAAATATAGTTTTTCCAATGTCAAATAAGTTTGCAAATTGATGGTGGGGATTTTACAGGGACTACACCTGAAAGGAGAAAGTATACATTGTACAAAAATGAACAATGATGTAAAATACATATACACACACAAACACACACATATATATACATACACGTATGTATGTATGCTATACACATACACATCCGCAATGCTGAGTTACACGATGTTACACAGATTCCTTTATTGCAAGACTTCTCAGATCCTTTATGGGCTCTGAATGGGATTGTGAATTCCAGAATTTGTAAAAGGGGTGGAATTTACTATTGTACCACTGGAAAGTCATTTTACTTTGAGACCATTTTTTGGTTGATTACTTTTCCAAAGCCAAATACTAGCTGGCTTAAGTTTTTCTTTAAGTCAGGAGGTGTCAATATCTTAAATACATTGAAATCTAAACGGATCATTACAGGGACAAGAATTACACCTTGGTCACCTTTTCAAATTTCATTTCTTCTATGCAAATTCGGGGCTGAAAAAGCACTCTTACCCTGCTTGCTTCTGAATCCCTCTGATCTTCAAAACTGGATGCATTTCATTGTAGCCCAGGTATTTTGACTGAACTCAGGATCCCAGTCAAGCAATAGTCTATTCTTAATGTCAGTCTCATTTGACCTTGGTGTACAAGTAATTGTTCCCTGCTTTGTTTCCCTGTAACTGGAAGTTATTAGAGGTGAAAGGACTCTTAGAAAGAGCCTCTCCTGGCAACTTCAATTTACAGTCAAGGAAACTGAGGCCAAGCAATGGGAAGAAGTGCCCTAAAACCAAGTAGCCACTTTTTCTAGAAGCCAAGCCTTGCAAAGCCCACCCAGACGCCTGCTCCCCCTTCCTCCCTCTCAGGCATAAAGAACCTCAGATTTCCTCCAACTTCACATCCCACTTAGCTCTTCAGGAGTCTGAAGCAATTCGAATGAGCCTTCTTGCCCTGTCACAGACTGGAGCACATTAAGGGCAGGAAATTGGGCAGGGGCATGTTTGTAGATCCGGTGCCGATTACTCTTCCACTCAGATTGTACATCCACCAATACGGAATGGATTTATCTCTAATTTATTAAAGGTCGGTCAGCATGGATTGATAAAGGAAAGACCATGTCTGATAAATTCACCTAAATTGAATTCGTAGGCCACATTACCAAATCAGCAGACATAATTTATCTGGATTTCAGGAAAGCATTTACTGCTGTACCATGTAACAGATGCATTTATTAAGGCAAAGCATTGTGTGATGGCTAAGTGTCAGGTGGCAATTCTGGAAACAGGTTTAAAATGGCCCAGAACCCAAAGCTGGGTATGCTGGCAGGAGACACTTAAAAGTACAGACAGAGGGGTCAGTCTGGGGGTCATTATTTCAAAGTCCTTGACCCTAATTATAATTTAATTTCCACAATGGTCATATCTCTTGAGAGCAAAATTGGGATGAAGGGGACAGTTTTAAAAGGAACAGACTGAAAACAAGTTCTGAATTTCTTTTTTCAATCAGACTGGCTCAGCGAGGGATGAATGAGTTATTCTTCCACCAAATGAACACAAATAAACAAAAGAACAAAGGAAGCCAAAGACTTCTATCCAACAAAGAAGTGTAGTGAAGAACTCTGAACAGGACAGCAATGGAGGCAGTAGGTTTCATGAATACTCCAAACTCAGACGATCTGAGCTCATATCACAAGAGCAAGAGAAATGGAATTTAGGATTCCAGAGATATAAATAGGCTCAAATAATTACGTAACTGTGAGTCATTAATATCCTTGCTATGGCCTCAAAAGGCACGAGCGCCTAACTCTGGTTTGAATTTACCTCTTCTTAAAGTCAAGATTTATGCATCAGCCTTACATCTTTATCCAGGCAATGTGGAATGGATTTCTCTCTAATTCATTAAAGGTCAGTCAGCATGGATTGATAAAGGAAAACCCATGTCTGATACATTTACTTAAATTGAATATTTCCTCTAAGCTACTGCAAAGGTGACCTGAGGTGACCGTCATCAAGGATTCGCCCAGGCTCTCCTCAGGCCCCCCATTTTATCCTTTCCTCCACTTTATACTATAGGACTCTATGCCTTCTCTCTCATACCCCTCATTATGTATTATGTGACCACTTGTTCCATTTTCTCTCTTCCCCACTAGACAGCATGCTCCATGAGGGCAGAGGCTATGTCCCTCTTGTTCACTATTATATACCCAGCTTTTACACAGTGCCTAGCACTTAAATTTATCCACATAGTCTTAAGCTGAGATCTCTCTCTAAATGCCCTTACCAACTCCTTGGGATTCCCAGAGCAGTGGTCGAGTGCAAATTGTTTCTTACTCAGGAATTAGCAGTGGTGTTTGTACTTGACTTCAATAACTAGTTTCTAGGTCTGCCCCAAGGAGTCCACAAGTGCTGATACACTCAAAGCAGCACTGGGCATGCCCACACTTGTGTGTATTTGTTCTACCTGCAGCTTCCTGCTCACACTCCACCCTGAATACCTATCAAAGCCATCCAGGCACCGTAGTTACCTCTAGCTGACACTTACTTCTCTTTGGGGATTCTCTTCTTGTTTGGGACCATGTGCTATGTGATGCTTAGCTGTATTTGCCAACTGAAAGGAAATTTTGAGGTGATCGAATGATATCACTTAAGTGAGCCAAATGAGAAATCAGAAGGAGGAAATAGCACACAAAACATAAACAAAAGCAAAAACTAGCAGGCAGCCACAAATAAGAGACATTCTACAGGGGAGGGGGAGGAAGAGAGACCAAAATAGGGAAGAAAAGCGCACAAGAGACTATGGTGATGGTTCACGGGTGAATTGGTGGTGGAAAACCTATGGGGGATACACAATAAAGTAAAGGATATAAACTAAATTAAAAATAAAATATTTATTACAAAAATAAAAATTCACTTATGCAAAAATTTTGCAGTTACATTAAATGAAAAGTAAAATAATTAAAAATTTTTTAAAGATGAGATTAACATTTAAATTGGTAAACTTTAAGTAAACAGATTGCCCTCCATAATGGGGATGGACCATACATAAACAATCAGTTGAAGGTCTGACTGAAACAAAAGGTCAGTTTCTCCAAGCAAGGGGGAACTCTCCAGCACACTGCCTTTTATTGGACCATCAGCTCTCCATAGTCTCCAGGCTGCTGGCCCATATGCAGATTTGAACTTGCCAGTTTCCATGACCATATGAGCCAATTCCTTATAATAAGTACTTTTTCTGTATTCCACTCATGCTCCACAAAACAATGTTTCGGTCAGTGGTGGGTTGCATGTGATAGTGGTCCCTGATGCCTTGTATATCACAGCCATGGTAACATGGTAGCCTTTTATCTGGCAACAATCCCACATATCTTATGTTGGCTGTGTCTCTTGACAGCACTATTTCCCCTTGGTTCTGATTTAATCTCATGTTGTTTTATTCATCAAAGACCCTAAGCAGGCAAAGTCCACTGCTAATATTGCATTTGCACAGCAATGAAATGACCTAATGACACGTCTCCTGCCATTCAGCCACTTATGACTGCTGTATCTTGTCCAGTTTCTCTGGAAAATTCTGATACACAGGAATATCGATCATTATATTTCCATTTTGATTTTTGTGCTGTTGGACTTAGGAAGGTAAAGTAGGCCCAGTTTAGCTGGAATGAAGACAAGAATGCCTCCACTGTCTGCCCAGCGACACAGAAGCCCTAGGGACCCCAAGAATCCCAGGAAGAGTCTAGTGCCCCATTTAAGGGTGTGAAGCATGGGGAATGGTTGCATCTGACTGCACTGGGGAAGTTCTGGCAGGTCTGTCCTTAACTCTACACTTTTATGGTTTGTGACTTGAGGACTGTTACTCCTGAGAGTAAGGTCTTTCATGGTTGAAGAAATAGAATGAGCCACCTCAGAAAAATGGATGCTTCTTTTTGAAGCCAAATGGAGTTAGAGCAGGGTCAATTCCCAGACCTCTGTGAAAGTAGGACTTATGGACATCTGAACTGCTTGTCTCAAAGTAAAGTTTCAGAGTGTGTTTGGCAAAATAGATAAATAAAATAAGTGGAAGACTCTCTTCCTCCTGACAGTTCTTCAGACTTACATGTGGAATTTTTTGGTGGTTTTGTTATTCTTTTTTTTAAAATAAATGTACTGGTGAAAGATAAAATTCCAGTAATGAATATATCTAAAATATTTTTCGACCAAATCATCCGCTCATTTCTTTTTCTTTATCTCTCTTTTTAAATCATAGAAATCAGAGCAGCAATGGATAGTAAAGTATTTGACCATGTTGGTTCCTCAGACTTCCAAGGACACTCTGGAATGTTTCTGAGCTCTGAGAGGAGATTTAAGAACTGCTGCCCTGTCCTCCACACAACCCTTCAAGACTTGGACTAGGTGCACAGGCAGAGTGTTGTCCACAGCCACGCTCTGATTACTCCTCGTTCCTCCTCCCATTCCAATCGCCTGCCTCCCTCTTTTACACCTGTGATGATTGACAGTGATGATATCCAATTGCAGTGTTTCCTTTCAAATGCATTTGGAGTACTGAGAAGCAGGTTTCTTCAATTCTCTAAAACACGTTACAAAAAAAGAAGCTTGTCAGAATGTCTAGACAACATACGGAGCATTCAGACTGGAATCATCCTTTGCCTCCATCATTCCCCTCATTATAATTACACAAACTACCTCCTAAGGCTGGAAACACCAATCCTTATTTCAAAAGAACAATTTTCCAAATCCATATGTGGAGAGATGAAGAAAATATTGTCAGTGGGGAACGGGCAAGGAGAATCATCCACACACATCTGTGTGACCCATGTAGCTATGTGTAGCAAATCTCACTGGCAACTGAATCACACTCATGCATTCCAATTAAATGGACCATTGAGTGCCACCATGCCCATGCAACTAACAGTGAGCCTGAGGCCCAGAAAGGTGGGCTCATGTATCCAAGTTCATACAATCTACTTAAAGTGGAGCTGATGGGACTTGTTAGTCAAAAGGACCTTGGATAATATCACTACCTGGACTTCCTGCCGAAGAATGTCACTATTGAGAAATCTTGAATTTGGTTTAGAATATAGCTTCCTAATCCTGACTACCATCCTGAACTTCCTGCAACTATTATATTGCAGGAAAAAAAAATCATGGAGAAAAGGGAAGGAGAATTTTACGTATTCTTGTCTTCTGGTTCTTCTGGATTCCGTTCCAGTGTTCCAGCTTTACATGTGATGCCATTTTTTCCCTGGTAGATTAATGACTTCTTAAACTGCTAATGCAGTTATCATCATCATCATCATCATCATCATCATCATCATTTTAATTCCACAGAGAAGGTAAGGAGGAGAGGATGTTTAACACAATGATTTAGTCGCGCTGTTTGGTTAAGTCCACATTAACCAATACTATAAATACTATAAACTAGCTTCTCCTGGTGCATTTGAAACACTGCCAAGTCACTTATCACTAACATTTTCTTGAAGAACAGAGCTTCTTTTCTTTCCTTCTTCTGTCAGCTTGCCAAAAAGCATTATATTGTCATAGCCACCTACAAGATGGGATGCGATAGAAGTATGCATTAATTATATTCTAAAGTCTGCCAAAATTCACCACAGTGAATCTAGAGTATAAAATAATAGAAATAAGACAACACAGAATAAATACGATTTATGTATATTTTCAAGGGAAAGAGTGGAATCTTCAATTCTTTATGACTCTCTGTAGAAATTTGTTCAAAACCCTGATCCCAGTGTATATCCACAGAACGATATGATGGCCTGGTGGGCCATATCAAGGGGTAGGATATTTTAGAGGCACTTAGGAAACATAGCAAATACTAGGGTTTGAAGAACGAGGTGAGAATACTTGAGAGGGAAAATATTGAGAATGTGAGAGAAAATTATAAATATTGGAATTAAGAGTTAAATTTAGGGTGACCATACAATTTATCTTCGAAACTGAGATACTATTGAGAGATACAGAGGTTACTATAAAGATTATACCAGGATGGCAGGCATAACAGTTGGTCTTTCTAAGCATAATGTTAATATTGCAAAGAGAGAGTATGTATTAATGGTATGAATTAATGACAAGGTCAAGAAGAGGTACTATATTAGTTTGCTAGGGCTGCCATAATAAAGTACTGCAGACTCGGTGGCTTAAACAATGGAAATTTATTTTTTTACAGTTCTGAAAGCTAGAAGTCCAAGATCAAAGTGTCAGTGGGGTTGGCTTCATCCCTAGCAGACTTCTTTCCTAGCAGATGGTCATCTTCTCCACGTGTTTTCACATGGCCTCCCCTCGGTACGTGTCTGTGTCCAAGTTTCCTCTCCTTACAAGGATAATGCACATTGGGTAAGGCCCAGCCTAATGACCTCATTTTAACTTTTAACACTTTAAAGTCTCTTCTACAAATACAGTCACATTGTGAGGGGCTGAGGGTAAGGACTTCTACATATCAATTGGTGGCAGGGATGGGGATGGATATAATTTAGTCCAGAACAGGTACTGATTTTTAAACAAAGGCCAAAGTTTGATAAAAGTAGTTCATGCATCTGACAATGGTTAGACTCTTCAAAAGATGAAAAATTCCAGGATTCTGAGATGTCTCACTCACCAGGTAGAGTCCAGAGGAGCGTGGTCACATGCCAGCAGATGAAGCAAGGTTTCACAAAATAGAGTAAAAGTTAGATGTTTAAAATATTTAACTGATTTGTTACAGGCATTGACAAATCAGCATGAATATCAACTATCACTGAGCTGGAACAGGGGCCTGGAAGCTGCCCGATGTGTCCAGGGTTAACCTTTAGTTGAGGGATTATGAGAGAGGCTTGCTAGCCGGGTGGGTCCCAGGGCCTTTGCCTGAAGAAATCAGGGCAGCAGGGGATGTTTAAAATTTCTTAGTGAGCAACAAATTGTGCACTTTTGTATGTCTCCAGCTTGAACTATGCTCACATGCCTGGGTTTTTCCCTCTTTTGATCTGTGCAATTGGATTTTCCAAATTTGAAAAGAATAAACAAGGAATAAATAGACTAAAAGACATGGTATTAGAAGCTAGCTGAATTGGCAGGGCTTTGGTGAAATTCAGTAACTCCCCAGCTTAGAAACAGATCAGCTAGAGAATGTTTTCCTCACATCAACTTCAGTCTCTCAGAAAATCATTATAGCCTTCACCATTTCTACCATAACCTAAAATACAAAAACTTGCACGAAGAATTGATTATAAGGACATATTCCTGAGGTACCAGGATTCATGAGAATTTTGTGCTTAAATTTGACACAACGTTTAATATCAAAGTGGAGTCTCCTCCCTAGAGACGGGAGACTGAACAGAAGACTTCTGAAAGTTACACCTAGCTTTGGATGATGAGGATTAGAATGCATGAAGACAGCAAAAGCCAAGAATTTTGTGTGAAGTGTTGTGGTTAAGGAATGGGTTAAGATGATCCTTTAAGATGATTCCTTTAAGATGATCCTTTAATCCTTTACATTTAAAAACAATAATTTTCTTTCCTAGATTCATTGTTAAATCATTTGCAGGGAGTTTGGGGAAAACCTTAGAATAGGAAATCATTTTATGTAGTAAATAACTCCAGCCATAGACCAGCCTGACAGCGGGATTGAGAAACCCACCAAGCAAAGAGAGGATTATGTTGTATTGGAGTTAAATCTCAGAAGAAAATATTGCCAGGAGGATCTTCATATTCTGCCTCTAACATGGAGGATGGAAAGAGTGGGAAGATAATGACCACCAACAGCGGAGAGGAAAACGTAACTGAAGATGGCAGCTCCAGGAAGATAGATGGGACGTGGAGTCCCAGAGCGCTCAGATTCACTTTAGAGTTTACAGGTGATGATTTCCCTTGATTCATGGCTGCAGCTTTAAGGGCAAAAGAACTTAGTTCGCTGGAGATGGGCTGCAAACAAAAAGAAAGACTTCTCCAGCTGGGAAAACAAAAGATGTTTGCAGTGATGTTGATGAAAGCTTTTCTAAAGTGAGAGGTACAGAGAGAGTGTAAGAGGAAGGCAGCTGGAGCTTCTCCAGGCCAGCTAATGACGCAAGGGGCTGCTGACACAGCACTTCCTCCAGCCAGTGCAGGAGAGAGCAGCCTTGGGGACCTGCCCTTTTCTTAGGGTTGGACCCTAAGAGTCCAGGTCAGGGAAAGCTTTGCCACTGGTTTATAAGACTTTATTTCTTAGACTCTCATTTAAATGCTCACCACTGGGACAGAGCTACAACTTAGCTTTTCTCTGTTCAGACTTCATCCCCCTTAGCAGGTATTTGGTTTCTAAGATCAGAAATCAACAAGGGAGAGGACATGAGTCTGGGTTATAAAATGAAATGAAACGCCTCTACTTTTTCATCTCCTTTTTACTAAAATGCCTGCTGTTTTGCTCATGGGGCTAAAGAAAAAAAGAAACTGAATATAAAATACCCACTTACTCCTTTACACATCCCAGGGTCCCAGGGAACTATGCGCTTGGTAATTATGGCTACCAAGTTGTGAGGTTGTGCCTAGGTAATCTAAAAAGTAAATTATTGTGCATGAGAACACAATTTCTCCTTTTTTCATGTTGTTTCACCAATTAAGGCAAGATGACATGCACCACAAGGTCAGCCTGTGTGATGATCTTAGACTTTATAAATTCAAGTTGCAGATCCCGCATCACTCCCCTTTATCACTAAGTGACTTCTAATTCCACTTTATGTAATTCCAGCAAGGGAAGCTCACTGTCTCAGGAAGTAGTTTGTTCTGTCATCAGATTTTAGCATAAGATGGATTCTCAATTTGACAAAGGTTCCTTCCAGCTGAAAACAATAACTCTGATACATTGGTATCCAAGGGCTGTGCTCATCAAAACCCATACTGCAGAAACTACTCTTCTATTGAAGAGACGTGCATTCATCTAAGCTTTTCCCATGCCATTGAGTTCTAGGAGAAACAATTCAGATGCATTAGTATTTGGAGTTTGGCCTCATTTCAGTGATAAAGTTTTATTTCTAACACAGTAGATTCCCTACCCTCATAGGAAGGTTTCAGCACATTGAAACAGTTACTATGAGGAGGAAGAGGAGTGTAGAGAATGTCCTTCTCTAAATGTCTTTCAGCATTTTACCAACTCCAGTATCTCTGTGAAGCTGCTACAGAGGTCAACCCTAAAACAAGCATATGCACACCCCTCCATTTAGTCAGGTACTTCCCAAACAGTGGGAAGGTGGCCCTAGAGGCTAGTCCATACCAGGGGTCGGCAAACTTTGGCCCACATGAAAAGCAAGAGCCCACTGTTCCCTTGCTTGTTCTTGTAAGACCCTGTGAGTCAAGAATAGTTTTTACATTTGTTAACAATTGGAAAAAAAGTTTTTAAAAGAATAAATTGTGACATATGAAATTCAGATTTCAATGTCTATAAATCCAGTTTTCTTAGAAAACAGCTAGATGATCATTTATATCTTATTTGTACTGATTTTACACTATAAGAGCAGAATTAAATTGTAGCAAGGGAGACCCTAGGACCTACAAGGCTTAAAGTATTTTCTATCTAACTCTTAATGGAAACGTTTGCTGCCTCCCGGTGTAGGTCCTCCCCAAGTCTTCCTGGATGTATTGCCTTGAATTTAACAATCTGTTTGCCTAGATCTGCTTCCTCTGCTCACTGTTCACAAAGCTTGCTGTGCAGTGCCTGACACACACTGGATTTTCAATAAATTCTTAATGAATGAATAAAACCACTGATTTCATTATAAAAACAAATGGAATGGGATAACAGAAACTCCAATGATGAAAAGCCAGTGGTCCCTCTGCTTACAAAGAGCTCATCACAGATAAGCTGTTCTTGATGAATGTGCACAGTTTGTCTGAAATGTCTGCAGTCTTCTCTGTATGCAAGAGATCTATGGTTCTAGGCTCCCTGGCTTGTAATTACACAAAACCTTCTAATGCCAATCATAGGGTCAGTCCCTATACCTTTTAAGTGCAATCTTCTTGATTATAAGCAGCCACTGACTAAAGACATTAATTAGAAAGGGAGATTTCTCAAACCCTAGGGCAAGAGTTTAGTTAGAAACAACTTGGAAAGTGGTTTATCTCCTTAACAATTACTCACCCTCAGCACACAGCATTCCAAGCAAACAATTATTTCCCACGGTGTTGAAGAAAATAGTGATTTTGTGTTTCTTGTTGGGTGGCTTCTCTTTCCTAAACACCAGCACCCTGTTTAAAGCTAATATGAAGGAGATGTGGGTAGGGAAGATAGAATTCAGTTTGTTTGGTCCTGTCTCATTATCTTAATTCAAAATACCTTGTCTTGGATTTAGAACATTTGGGGACCTCAAAAACATTTGGAGTATTGCAGACATAAATTGAAGTTATATGTCTGACCACAAGATACCGAGGTCTGCTCTCACACACCATCTCTCAGGAAGAGCCGAGCATTTCTGCTTAGAAGCTAGTTAGGAGTGATAAGGCAAAACCAAGAGAAATTCCAGAAAGAGAACTAAGAAATGTCTCATCCCCCAACTAGAAATATATATCTATGCTTTATGTGTATTTTCAAACATTCAGAATGAGAAAATTTGTGCCATCGAGTATAAACTGACCAATTTTATTCTTTCATTCACTCGTCTATGAAGCCTTCTACGGACTCTTGGGTTAGGCTGAATCACTGCCTCTTCATTATTCTTCGAGAATTTCACAGTTGGTTCCCTTACAACCCCTATGGCATTGCATGTTGTAATGCTTTTAATGACACACTTCAGCCTCTAGAGGGCGTTCACATCCCCACATCAGAGTTCTAATGTGATGTGGGTTAAGAACATTCCATGTAGCTGGGGGCACACTTTTGGTGGCAGGGGCAATGAGGTTCAAATTTTGTGCCTGCCTGAAGTAGCCATTGAGCACTGCCTCTCCTTTCCTCTCAATTTTTTAGGAAAACCCTTTTTAAAACGTGCTTCACTGTTTTCTCTTTCTACCCATGTAACTGCTATGATAATCTAGGCAAAAGGATCCTTGTCAGCTCCAATTCAGTCCAAACTAGCTAACAAGGAAGGGGGACCAGATTAGCATTTTGTAAAAAATTCCAATTAGTAATAAGTGACAAGATAAATACTGACATAGCATTGTTCACAGTCTCAAGTTCTAACCTTCCCACCAGAAGAAATCCTTTATTTAGAAACGCAGTTTCAAAGCCCCCTCTCTATTCGTGAAGGGGGCTTCTTTCTTCCTGGGATCAGGCTGAGTTGACATATGTGATGAAGTCTGATGAGGGAGGTGAAGAATGGAGGCAACGAGAAGAGACTCTGTGAGCTGGAGGGGGCCTTCAGAGCAGCTGCATGAATAAGGGGAATAGAGGGAAGAGCAAAGGGGGTTGGAGGGGATGTTTTTCTGGACCCCCTTTAATAGTCACTGGATCATTAAAACAGGAAATACTTTTTATTTACTCTTGGCCTTTGAATTTGTTGTGTCTGAGACACAGCAGTATTCTGAGACTGAAGTACATGGGTCTTCAGATCAATTTGACCTACACAGAAAATGTTCATCCCCTTTGGACATTCCCTTTAAAGCCCACAGAAGGTGGCTGATGGTTTGCAGGCTCTGCAGGCCTGCTGCACTCATCATCAAGATCAGGATGAGTATTAATAGAGTCCAGCAGATCAGGGCAAATATAGGCCTCCCACTAGGCCCCGAGTGGTAGTTCTCCTCTGGAAAATCATGCTACAGCAACAGCTAAACCTTTCAGGACAAATTCCCAGGTGGGAAGCAAGACTCCGGCACTAGAGGGTTTAGAGAGAGGACTCTAGTAAGTGTAGGGTAATCTTTAACTCTAGAGCTAGACGATCTTGTCTTTTTATGAATAGAGTTCCAGAGACAATATGGGGGCATTATCCAAAGATGAAGTCTGCTATTAACAGAGGTTCTCTATCTGTCAGTGAAAGTGCTTGAGTTGCTGGGTGAGATCTCACAAAGATCCTCAGGAATCTGGCTTTGGCATTGATGAAAAATCAGTTCTAGAACTAAGGCAAGGTCATTTTCAGGGGGACTACCAATATGCATCAAAGGCTCATAACCAGACCAGGGTCAGGGTGAAGAATTTATGATAGAAGCAGAGAAGATAATAATCTTCTCATCTTTCTGGAGACCTTTCCTATTGAATTTCTACCAGAAAATTATTTCACTATAATCTGATTAGCATTATTTGCTATCAAGAAGATAAAAACCTTTCCTTACCTAGTAGATATATAATTGCACCTTGTTTTAATTATTATGTCTCTGTTAATGAAGCTTAACAGTTTCTTACAGGTTTAATAATATATACAATTTGGGCAAATCATCTATTTAATTTTCTTGCCATTTATCTATTAAATCTTGTATTAGTAAAGACCTTCCCAATTTGTAACATTTATTTGGATTGTATCTTTGCTATTTTTATTGTACAATTTAAAAACTCTTACTCAATCAGCTCTATTAAACTATCTTATTGCTCCAATCTGACACAATTATATTACACCTCTACAAATGTAATATTTTTTTCACTATTTGGAAGTGTGACAAAAATATGACATTTTTACAATTAAGAAATTAGTCTGACGTTTATTTTGTGTTATGAGATGTGAATCTAAAGGACTGAACTCAGTTTGGTGTCCAGTTATTCCAATGGCATTCAATAAGTAATCATGGGTTTCCATATATTCTCAGAGAAAGCTAGTAGGAGTGACATAAAGTTATACCTGGCTACAACATAGTGAGTTGTGGAACATTGGATAAATCCCTTTGCTTTTGTAGTCATCAGTTTGTGCATCTCTAAAATGAGTAGTTTAGATTAAGGTCACTTGCAGAATTAACATTTGATGATTCTCTGCCAAAGTTATAACCTTTATTCAGGAAAAGATAGGCCCTCTGCGATCACTCATCTGGAACCTGATGTCCCACCACTTTGGCAATTGTTTACGTTTCTCAGATAACTTACAGACAAGCCCTGTTGGCCACACGGCTATGCTGAAAGCCAGGACCCAGCATATTCACTTCCTTTCGGAAGGCTTCGTAGGGTAGCCTGGCTGACATGAGTGGTGCCTAATAGGCTGTAAATAACTTTTGACTACCTGACCTTTGTCATGTTAATACGACCCCCATCAGGTCTCCTCAGCTGTGGGACCATGTGGATGCCCACGCACTGCTTTATAAATGAAAAGGTATTTCCTCTAATTGGGAGAGGAAGCAAGGTAATGTGGAGCAGCGGTCAGGCATGCATTTTGGAACGCGTGACTTGATTGGCTGCCACGGTAAATCACCCGCAGCCTTGCGCTGTCACTTTCACCTTTTGAGCTAAAAGACCCTACAGAGGCACAGCTTTGAGTTACTTGCCTAAGGACCAAGTTAGCTCCACTGTCTACTCCCCAAACTCACCTTCACTTAGCAGCATTTCTGTCATACTTGCATGTCCCTCGCTACATCTTTTTCCTGCTTCCCAGGCGAAACCATTTTTCTCAGCACCTACCTACCCGTTTTGTTTCCGCTCCTTGAAGTGTTGGTTCAGAACTCAAATTTCCTGAGACTATTTTTATATTTTATTAAAATAATTAATACTATTGCTCCTCCTTACTACTACTGTCAGCAGTGCCACTATCAGCATGAACTGAGTCCTCTATGTGATTGACACTAAAATAAGCTCTATAAATATCTTATCCTCTTGCATTCAGGCTGCCTGAGTCTGAGTCTTATTTCTGCCACTTATTAGCTGTGTGATGGTATTTAAGTCACTAAATCTCTCAGTGTCTCAGTTACCTTATCTGAAAATTGGGAATGTTAATAGTGTATATTTGATAAGATTTTTGTGAAGTTTAAATATGAAGTATTTTTTAAAATTTATTTTTGCATAGAAAAACTGAGCTGTAGGCCAGAGGTGCGGGGAGTGAGAGGATTCACCAGGGACAGAATGGGGAGCAGAACAGGTGGGTCTACTGAAGTACACTGCTGAGGGGGAGCGGGTGAGACAGGAGAGGTCTGCTGCGCCATATGTGGGTTAGCTCCCTGGCCAGGGATTGATCTCGGGCCATAGTGGTGATAGCGCTGAGACTTAACTCCAATGCCACATAGTAAGTATCTGATAAATGTTAAGCAAAAATGCTATGGATGATGATGATGATGTCCCCATTAAACAGGCCAGGAAGCCAAATTTCAGATAAGTTAAATTATGTTTCCAAGTGTTCAAGTTATCTGCTGCATAATTACCTACCCCAAAATTTAGTTTCTTTAAATCACATTTTATTCTAGCTCATGATTTTATGTACTAGGGGTTTGGGTCAGAATTTGCCAGCTGGTTCTTCTGTTCCATCTGGTATTGACTGGGGTTATAGCTGGTGGGTAGACTGGGCTAGAGGATCCAATATAGTTTTATTCACATATTATAGGATATCTGTAGACTGGGATCCCCTGGGCTCTTATTTATCTCCATGATTCTTCAGGCCCTTTCCACAGGGTCTCCCCATCAGGTTAATCAGACTTAATAGGGAAACTCAGGGCTCCAAGAGAATAATCTAGAAGTTGGCAATCCTTTTAAAGGCTAACCTGAATGGTGATAGAGTCATTTCCTGTACTCTGCCGGAGTCCAGTCTAAATTCAAGAGGAGGGAATATAGTCTACCTTTTGTAGGAAGAGCATCACATAACACAGCCATCTTTAATCTGGCACACTGAAATCCCACACTAGTGAGAGAAATTTGAGTAAGCTATTACTTAAAGGTATTCATCATAAGACCTAGCACTTCTTAAATATTCTAAAACTGATAGCTGATAATAAATGGAAATCTTTATCTATCTTGCTCTCAGCTCTATGCTACTCCCACATCATGAGACAAAAACCCTGATGAATGAACAGCCTGGGTTTCACTAGGTTGTTAAGGACTGCCCATGAACATGTCTTATTTCCATACTCAATTCTGAATTTCCCTGAGGTAAGGATCTAACTTTATTTGAATTCCTCACGGTGCCTAAAATAGTGCAGTATATTTAACAATAATCCAACAAACTCATTCAGCAAATGTTTATTAGTCACAAAACTCTAAAAATAAATGTGTAATAGGGTGTTGTTTTTAACCACATCGTTCATTCACTCCTTCAATATGTTTGTTAAGTGCATGAAAATGCATATTCTCTGTAGAGAGAAAAAATAGATGTCGGTGGATGCAGAGAATGTTGGAGCTGGAAAAGAACAAAATAATCATGGTATTTCCCCTACTCATTTTGCACAGAGAGAAGTCAAAGTCCAAGGAGCGTCGCTGACTCTCCAGTGGTGACTCTGCTAAGTCAGAGCAGAAAGTCCAGCCTCCTGACTCTCAGGTCACTGTTTTTTCCACTATGTCATCTGACTCTTCCCAGCACATAGTAGTTATTCTAATCCCATTCTAAAAATTAACTGTCTAGGTTAACAGTTTGGGAGTTATGATACTAAATTTGAATTGAAAATATAAAATGAGTGCATGGTTATGTCTTTTTTAAAAAAAGTACTAGCCACTAACTAGATGCGGCAGCAGGCAATGACAGTGAGCATCCTTAACCCCCAGGTCAGCTGACCTACGATCTAGGAAGAAATGACCTAGCAAAAAGAGCTCTTTAAGCTATGAATGATTTCTGGTTCGGAGCGTTGTTTTAAGTCAGAAAGCAAGAAAACTATCAAAAACTAACTGGATCATGTCAAAAGGACAACTTGACGAAATTCTCATCAACAAAATAATTCAAAAAGAATAATGAGTGCGATGGATGTTAACATCAAATATAAAAAGTCCACATGCTTATAAAAAAATACAGATTTACAAGTTGCTAAAACATCAGTTTTTTTGCTGTGAAACTTTATAAAGCATAAGAATCAAATATTTATTTTGCCTTTCCCATTCAGCTGTATTTCAGCTTGACATCAAATAGATGTCAAAATAATATTCTCTGTAGAGGAATTACAGCAAATAAATAAAGAATAATGCAATTTAACAATCATCATTGTGCCATTCCTAATGAAACGATGGCTCCTAATGAATACAATGAAACAATTGTATTCCCATCTCTGAAACTTTAAGTTATATGTGTCTATAAGTCCTGAATTACGGAAGAGATGCTCCTTTCAGTAGATATAGTAAGAGTTTCACTAAACCTGAAGTTAAGGTTGCTACCAGATCTCCCTGGGTCATTTGTGGCAGTAGACCAGCACGTGCAGAAGAAAGGTAACATCCCACACATTGTAATAATCAACCCTGGTCTCATAAGGAGACAGAACTGCTGCTACCAAATGCAGGCAGGGAGAAATATGCTGGGTACTCACGATCTACCAAGTCACTCTAATACTCTCAAATTAGTCTTTCATTATAAATTGTCAAATAAAGCAAATGAGTTCTGAAACAGGGACACTATACAAAGGCTCGGACCTATCTACCCTTTTAAGTCATTTGGACTAGCACAAGTTCTAGCCAAGGAGGAAGGGGGTGTAGAAAGGAGCGAGTTTATGAGAACCAGCTATAGCCTCAGGATCAAGTGAAATAACACTAATCACTAATCCTCATAAGCTTTAGAGCCAGAACCTGGAGGGAATTGTGCCTGGATGGGGGAACTTAATGTGAAAGGCAAGCAGATCTGAGTAGAATTGGGAATGGAATGAAGTGAATGCATTGGATCCCCACCAGGTGCCCTTCCCCAGGCTGGTGTTCCCAAACCCCAGCGGCTGCCCATGTTGCCTGCTAGTTGCTGACAACTACCCCCTTCTTGACAGATTGACTGGGGCCAAATGGGAGCAGCCTCACCCGGAAGCGATGCTACTTCCTTAGCTGCCCCTGTCCTAGCCTGCTTACCTCACCCTCCATCGATGCTGCCTATTCTTTGGCTGGATCGTGTCCTTCTAAAAGTGTATTTCCTCAGCTTCATACCTCTGAATGTGACTTTATTTGGACATAAGGTATTTACAGATGTTAACTGAGCTAAGATGAGGCCGTTCTGGATTAATATGGGTCCTAATTCAATGACTGTCATTTTAAGAGGAGAGACATGGAGATGGACACACACAGAGGGAAGACCACAATGTTATGTTGGAACAGAAATCGGACTTATGCTCCACAAGGAACACCAAGGATCCTTGGCAACCATTAGAAGCTGGAAAAGAAAGTAATAAAGAGAGGTTCTCCCCTAGAGTCTTTTTTTTTTAAGGTACCCACTTTGCAGTGTTTTATTACAGCAGTAAACACACTTTCAGCTTAAATTTCAGCTCCTCTGTGAAGTTTTTGCCATTGGGCCCTGCCCCACTGACTCTTCTGTCTCCTTTGACCATCCCGGGCACACACTTTGCCCTCCATTCACAGCCGCTTGCCATGTACAGCCTAGGATGGGTCCTCACTTTTCGAGGGTGCTAGACTATAAGTTCCTGGGGAGCAGAGTCCTGGGGAGCAGAGTCCAACTCCCAGTTGAAGGAGTCTCTTTGGTGGCTAGTATTATCTATTCATAGAAAACTGGGAAGCATGTTTCATTGTAGATCCTTACTTAAGCAAACACACCTTGTGCATAAAAGGTAGGGGAAAAAAGAAAGTTGAAAATCATTATAAACAGTTGTTTTTTTGTTGTTGTTGTTTTATTTTTTTAAATTTCTTTGAGTTGGACCAGTTTGTCTCAAGGAAGAAAACTTAGAGCAATGACACAGTTAAGACATAAATACCACAAACCAGGTGCCTTAAAGCTGGGCTGTGCTCTCTCTGAAGGCTCTAGGAGAGGACCTTTCCTTATTACTTTTTTTTTCAGTTTCTAGTGGTTGCCAAGAACCCTTGGTGTTCCCTGTGGAATATAAACCAAATGTCCTTGAGGGCTGGTAAAATTATTGATTACTATATGCAATTTGATAAAGTTGCTATTTAACTTCCATACTTAAAAAGACCCTAAAATGGCTTGGTGATCTGGCTATTAAGATCTTGAGATTGTGTTAAACAAGGAATTAAACAAGACTATTTGATCCTTCTAAGTTCATCTCATTTGCACAATTCAAGCTTTTGAATTCCTTTGGAAGTGAAGAATATCAAAACAAATACAGGTGAGTGGGGAAAGGATTTACTTCTATGGATTTAATGTGAAACCATGCATTTGCTGGCCTCCATTTCACATTTTTTAAATTTTAGCTTCCAGAAATAGTTATTAATTAGGGAGAAATTTATGTTCTGACTTGCCCATTGCTTACTAATGTTCTCAGTTTACATCTGAATATTTCCTTTGAGAACAGTGTTCTACAGAATGCCAGTAACTGGACTGACAAAACATCAATGGTCTGTCAGGATCATGTTTCTGGAATATTCTCTTCTGATCAGACTGTTTTAGAAGGGTAGTGAAAGGGATGTGACAAGAAGGGTACTGCTTGCCCATGAAGTAAGAGAGTAGTAATCTCAATAAAAATATTTTATTCTAGAATCCTTGTCAGAAATTGTTGCATTACCATGCATTCTCAAAGATAAATTTGTAGGCGTGGACTTGTCCATCTGAATAACTACAAATCTTTTAAATTTAACATTTTTACCTAGTCAACTAAAAAATAAATCTTAAAATTTCAAACTAATATTTAGTTTTTCCCAAGTCCCCAAAGGAAAAATGGAGATTATTCAATTATAAATGACTTGAATAACTTTAAATCAAATAAGGATTTAAGTAATCAGATCATTACTGGAGTTAGTCATCTGCTGTGATCCCAGTGATGAGCATGATGAAGGCAGAATCACTAACTGATATAGCCAGTTTGTATATTGAAAAAAACTTTTAAAAAAATTCCTTATCGATTACTCTGGGAGATTTCTTTTTTTCCTTTTGTTTTATTGTTTCCTCTTTTTTCTCTAAAATACATCAAGATATTACTAAAATAAGGACACTGTTCTTTTGCCCTAAATGTCTTATATTCAAAATATTCAAATGTAAAATCAGATTGAAAAAAAAAAACCCTCCAGTTTTGGAAAACAGACAACACAAGAACTTGTAGAGTATCCAGTGTCCTTCCACAAAAACCTTTTCTTTCTTCACGAGGGCCTTTGATACTCTGTCCTTGAAAACCAATACAGAGTATTGTACAATTGGATAATACGTGTGTACCACTCTGTGAGAAGTTTGCAGAAAAAGTAAAGGAAGGAAAAATACTTGCAGTTTTAAAAGAAAATAATAAGGTCACTGCATGTAGAATTTTTCCTTTTGTCAAGTCTCAGTACCCATCATTTTTCTAAGATTGGATTTTATCTGCACTTCCATACTGGATAGGAAAACTTCACATTAGTTCTATCAGCTCACCTGCCTGTGACAATCTCAAGATCTTAATAGCTACACCACCAAATGGGAAATAGTCTTAGAGATCAAGTTTTGAAAGTTATCAGTCCACAAACCTTGCTGGCCAGGAATATTCTCCAGACTGTCCAACACTTGCCTTATAATATATAAATTTAACAAACATTTTACAAACTGTAAGACTGACCCTTGAAAGCAGACCTTAGATCCAAGACACTTGGGACGAAAGGGGAAGGAAAAGAGGGGAGTGGAGTAGGGGGTGCTGAGCAGGGTGGAGTGTAGTGGACGCCTGCGGGCACTTTGGTGGTGGGAAAACTACAATGATGGCACCTGAGAGAGGGAATTCTATATCATGAAAAAATAAACAAGGATAACTCTTAGAAAATAAATAAATAGATAAATAAAACAAATAAAAAAAAGAAACCCGTCCTGTCATATAGAACAGAAATGAGATATGTCCAGGGAACCTCATTTATTTGCATTTTTTAAATTTCATTTAACTAGCATTCATTCAACTAAGACAATTCAAGAACTGAGATGAAAAAATGAAGATGAATTATATTCTTCTTCAAAGAGCTCTGAGGGAGGTAAGTGGACAACCATTAAAATATGATGTGACTTACAAAGAGATGCATCCAGTTCCAAGTAGGACAAAATAGCTCCACCCAAGTGGAAAGAAACATTTAGGGCTCTTCATAACAACTGGGACAGTTAGCTCTGATCTCAGATAAGTTGAGAGAACAAATCCCCACTCCACTGGGAATTTGTTCTTCTATGTAACTTTCTAAATCTTTGAAAGCCAAGTTCTTCATTTTCTTTCTTGTTCTCATTCCAAGGGTGAATAACTTTGAGTTTGCTCTGTCCCAAAATCCTTCTTTCCAAGTGCGCTGGTATTTCAGTTGGTTTTAAGTAGAGTTCCATGGTCTTTGTTTTTTGTTTTGTTTTCAATGCTGAAGGGAGTGGGGGGAAGCAGACCTGAATCTCTTTAAGAAATTTTACCTGCTAGGGGGTAGGACGATTCATTGACCCTCCTCGACCTACCCAGCCTTCCAATGCCATTCAGCTCCTATGCCCTTTATAGGACTAAAAAGAGAGAGAGAGAACAAAAAGATGCTAAATCGAGCCTGACTCCCCACCATGGTCCTGTTCTGTCCGTCCCACACTCAGCTTCCCCTTCCTCACTTCCTGGCCTCAGTTCTTTTGCACCTACAAAAGGTCAGTTACTCTGTTACTGCTTCATGAGTGTTGATGACTAAGCACTACAGGGGCTTCACCTTAGTCTGGTGTTCATAACTCTCTGATCTTTATATTTTACTGCCATTTTCTTTGTATCAGACACTTTCCCTTGCTCTTGAGTAAGAATGGTATAATGGAAAGAAAGAGGTTTTAGAATTAGTCAGAACTGGGCTTGCCTCTGGGCTGTGGTATTTATTAACTGTACAACTTTGAGAAAAACCAAACCTCTCCAAGCCTTAGTTTCCGATAGTGTTACTGTACAAGGTTTTTGTGAGGATTAAAAGGAATGATGTTGTAAAGCACCTAAGATAGAGTACAATTAATAAATAGGACCTGTTACAGAGCAGCCACGATATAAAATGGGGTGCCTGACTGTGGGTCCTCACTGGTGTGCTTAATAAGGGGCTTATAATAAGACTTAGCTGCAGGCGCACACAATAAAACTAATAAAGGGTTTATTTACAAAAGGAAGGGGGGGGAGAATAAATCGGTGAATGTGTCCTACCAGTTCTGCTGAGCTGGAATGCCAATGGTGCACTGAAACCCAGTGAATAGTCAAGAGACCCCCAAAGCCCACATGTCTGGTTATATACCAAACATGGCTGCTTAACTCCACCCTCAGTTCCCAGCATCCTCCCTTCAGTGATGATGGCATTATGGGATTTGTAGTCTTTGGTGTCTTGGATCTCTCTGGTCTGAGGTGGGGGTAGGGTCCGTAGAAACCTGTCTATGGAGTTTTTTCAGGCTACCCTTTCTCCCCTAACAGACCCAATTTTATGATTATTTGTGTGCACTCTCAGGGCTGGAAATGTCCAGTTACTATGAAGTGTAGCCATTTATTTGCAGTATGTTGAGAGACATGCAAAATTATGAGACCACAATGTGGGGTACAGAAGAGCACTGCTCTAAAGGAGCTCACAGAGCTCACAGAAAGGACAAATTTGTACACAACTGATTAGGGTAATAAGTTCATAGCACAGTAGAAACAAAGACATTGTACTTTGGAAATAAAGAAGATAAGAAGACTCTGGCCTGCAGCTCACAGAGAGGACTAAATCTTAAGTCAGAATTCCCAAAAGGTAATTATGTTTATAGTTTTGCTAACTTTAAAAAACTTCCATCAAAAACTTGATGGAAGCCCAGTTAACATAATTATGAACAATGAACTATACAAGGTGTGTCCTAATCTCCACATCTTCCTTAGTATATTGGTCAGGGTTTAGTGAGAAAAACAAAGTGTGCTGGGTATTTTAAGCAGGAAGATGGAATGCAGGGATAGAATTCAGAAGCAGTGCAATGAATTAGATACTTATGAAATCAAGGGGAGAAAGACAAAAGGCCAGAAAAGCCGCTACTAGATCTCGAGCATGCTGCTCACTTTTGGGGAGTTGAGGAATTATAGGTAAGCAACAGGAATGCCGGGCAATGATCATAGTACCAACATGGGCATTTGTCAGGAAATGTGTTGGAGTTGCCACAAAATCTCACCTCTGCCAAACCCTCAACAAATCTGCCTACCAAGTGTGGCCAGAAGAATAACATGGGACTTCGATTCCTGCTCAGCATTCCTAGTCTCATGTCAGTGCCTGTATTGTCTGATGCTTGAATATCTTGGTCTTGCTGATCCAGGAGGGATTGCCCCTCCCAGGATTAGCTAGTATCTAGAGATAACAAATCCCTTTCACATGCTGCCCAACCAATTCAGCGTCCATGCCCTTAATCACCTCCTTTAATGGGGGGGATGGGAATGGCCTTTTCTGAGCCACTATCTACCTACCCTAGTCACTCCAGGAGATATTTGAGATATTCAAGATATTCGAAAACTAGGTTTGGCCAGGAGGCAGAGGGGTTGGTGGAAAACATGAGCAAGGGCCTTTGTTGTAGTTTCCATGAGACAGATAAGGGGGAGCAGAATTAGCAGCTTTAGGGTTGGCTAGTTGAATATTTCAGGACACTCATGGGGCCATCCCTAGCTGTTGACCACTCCAGTTGCTAACCAAAATGATTGCATGGTGACTCAGCCCCTTAATGACCATTATAGACGCTGTGCCTTCTCTTTCTTCATCTCTGTCATGGATGCTGTAGCAATGAAAGTGAAATTTAGACATCCTTTTGGCAGGAAAAGGCATTTCCTGCTTGAAGTATGAGCTGAAAATGGATTCCCCAGTCAGGCAACAACCAACACTTCTTGCTCAATATCTTATTTTTAAACCTCCCCCATCCCAACAGAGGAACCTACAGCTTTAGTATTTAATCACTTCCTTGAGCCCAGAGTCCTGACCTCGCCATAGAAAACTCACAGCTGGAGAGATTTTAGACTACCAATTTAGAGAACTGTGATTATGGTAGAGTACTTTAAACCTCTTTGGGAAGAAGTATAACTTCCAGCTTGGATTCCAGATAAAATTTGATTCTCCCACCCCTGCATATCATCACAATCCCTGTGCAGTACTGGTAAGCACCCCACAGGGAGCAGTAGTTCAGAGGAAGCTTAAGGCATTTTTTATTCACTTATTCAAGAAATACTTACTGCTTCCTCTTTTCTTTCAGGGCAATTTAGTCCTAAAGCCATTTTTATGGACTGAGCGATGTAAGCATCCTCACCTGGGTTGCGGTTGTGCAGAAAATCACAGCCTGACCAGTGAGGAGGGTGACAAGGCTGTGAGGGGGAAGAGTGGGGGATATCAGAGTTCATATGGGGCAAGGGGGACATCAGCAAAGGAAGACACCCTGCATAGGGTGCTAGACCCTGAGCAAATGGGGAAGGAGCCCCCAGAGGACAGGCTCACGTGCTGTGTTGAGTCCACAAGGGTCAAGGCAGCATGACTGTAAGGAGATGCTGGCTGGAGTGAGATGTGAGTTGCACTGAGGAGAGTGCACTGAGGAGAGTGTGGAATACCCAGACCCAAGAGGCATATGTGCCAGGAGGGGAAGGCAGTGGTGGGAGGTTGCTTATGTGAGGTTGATCAAATTAGCAAACATGCGCAGGTACTAGGTGGTCATTGTTGACAAAGAAGCTGCAAATGTGGAAAACTGGACTGAACCTTGTAAATTTGGGATTGGAGTTGTATATCTCATTGAGTATTCATGGTCTTCAGGGCATATGTCAATATATTTATGTGTGTATATATAATATGTATCTATCTCAACATCTGTCCACTAAACGGGTCTGGGGACAAGACAATGAGCACACCAAGCACCAAATCTTAGGTTCTAAACACTTCTCCATGAAAAGAGGTAGGATCTTGGAAAATTCAGAAAATTCCCCATTCTAGGACTGGAGCAGGGAAAGGGCAGAGGAATCTGGAACATCTTATTGTGTTGGAAAGTAGGAATAGTGATGAGATATCAAAAAGACACAGAAAAGAAGAGAGAAGGAAGCTCCAAAAACTAGAATACTGGATCATGTAAATAAACATGTGTATCAAAAATGATGTAATGAATTATATAACCCATTGAATTAATTATAAAACCAAAGAGAACTAACTGAGATAAATAAAAAAATGTAAAAATTGGTGAGAAAGAGGATATCTACCTTGTCTCAATGTGCATCTGCCCCAGAAGCCATGAGCCATGAAATGACACACAGTAAATTTAAAGTGGAGGAAATTGGCAGATGTCACCTAAATTCAGTGACCAAAGTGAGAATCATCACTATGAGGATAAATCCTCACCTGGCATGCAACAAACTCAACATTGTTTCTGGAATGTTCCTGCCAAAGACGTGGAACTTGAGTCTCATCACAAGGGACCATTACACAAACTTAAGTTGAGCAACATTCTATATAACAATTAGTCGGTAATCTTTAAAAAATACAAAGGTCTTAAAAATTTGGAAATTGAAGTCTAAACTGAAGGAGATTACAGAGATTTAACAACCAAATGTGAGGTTCTCAACTGGTTCCCTTGTGGTAAAGACATGATTGGTATACTCCATGAAATTTGAATGCTGGACAGTCTGTGGATTGGATTATAGTGATAGATCAGTGTTAAGTACCTAATACTCATGGCTGTATTGTAGGTGTGTAGGAGAATGTCCTTGTTTATAGAAATTATACATTTGAGTTTCTGGGGACAGCGGGGCAGCATCACAAATGGTTTGGGACATAAGAGAGTTCTTTGTGCTAGCAAGTTCTCTGTAAATTTGTGATTGTTTTAGAGTCTTTAAAAATACACTTCAACTTTAGAGTAGTTTTAAATTTACCGAAGAATTATGAAAATAGTGCCTAGCTCCATATACTCCAGGCCCACTCCCCTACCATGCATCTCACATGGCATGTTTCTTATAATCACTGAGCCAGTATTGATACACTGATATTAACTACCGCCCATGGATATTTCTTTGTTTTTACCTTTTATCTGTGTGCCACAGATATCACAAGATATCCCATTACCTATTCAGTCGTCATGTCTCTTATGATCTTGGCCATGACCATTTCTCAGACCGTCCTTGTTTTTCATGACCTTGATGGTTTGAGGGATACGGGCCAGGTATTGTGTTGAAAACCCTGCACTGAGATTAGATTGTTCTTGGATTAGGAGATTTTAGTAGGAAGACCATAGAAGTAAAGAGCCATTCTCCTCATACCACATGTGTGCTTCCAGTTTTTAGTGACATTAAATATAATTGCAGTGTAAAATATAAATGTCTGTGTATAGGCTTTTACATAAACAGAAATTTTTAAGATCAGTTGGAGAAGTACTTAGGAGAGCAACTTCAGGTTCAGACCATGTTTAGCTTTGTAAGAAATTAACAAATGGTCTTACAAAATTATTGTTATCATTTTAATTCCCTCCAGCCATAAAAGAGAATTCCCATTTCACACCCTCGCCAACAATTGGTCTTCGTTTTGGGATTTTTTTTTTCTATTCTAATAGTTGTATGGTATATTTTGTTATTCTTTTAATATACATTTCCCTGCTGGCAAACAATTTTGAGCATCTTTGTTTGTGTTTATTGCTACTTGTACATCCCCTGTGGTTAGGGTCACTGTCCACTTTGTCTTTTTTAAATTAAAAAACCTTATTTACATAACATTGATTGATCACATTATATGGTTTCACATGTCTAGAATTATACTTCAACATCTGTATATACTACACTATGATCACCACCATAAGTCTGGTTTCTATCCCTCACAATACAACTGCCTCCTTTTCCCTGGCTTACCCCCCTGAATCCCGTTTTCTGCTTCTTCCGGCAACTACCACTTTGTTCTTATAGTCCAAGGGTTAGTTTTCCTTTTGTTTTGTTTGTCATTTGTCTTATTTATTTATCTTCCATAGATGAGTGAATTAGACAGCATTTGTCTTTCTCTGTCTGACTGATTTCCCTGAGCATAAGACCATCTAGGGCCATCGATTTTGACACAGATGGCAAGATTTCATCTTTTTTGATGACTCCAGGACAGGTGGTAGAAATAGGGGCAGGGAGACGTGGTTAGTTTCTGGATGTATTTGAAGTAGCTTCAGCATGGTTTCCTGATGGATTGGATATGGGAATGTGATAGGAAGAGAGGACTCAAAATTCCAAGAATTTAGGGCTGAGCAACTGCCAGGACCAACTTGCCACTACCTGAAATGGAGACAGCTGTGTGGGGAGCCGGATGTGGGAGAAGGATAAAGAGTTTGGTTCTGGACATAGTTTGAGATGACTGTTGGACATTCAAATGGAGCTATTGGGCAAACAGGTGAAGTTGATCTTTTGAATTTAGATTTTGGGGGAGAGAATTGTGCCGGAGACACAGAATAGCTGTCATCATGTCCTTTGAAGCCGCTAGGATTGATGAGTCACCAATACGGTGAGTGTAGAGAGAGGAGACCAAACATTGAGCCATGTTAAGCTATCAGTGATTCTAACAAGAGCAATTCTGGAGAGCCAAACAGGGGACAAAGCCAGACTGAAGTAAGTTTTAGACAAAACGAGAATAGGAAACTGACTTAGGAGGAGTTTTACAAAAGATATGAAAAAAAGGCCAGTAACTGATGAGCAAAGATCAAAAAAAGAGTTTTATCTTTTTGGATAGGTGAAATAATAACAGATCTGAATGTTACAGTTTAAACTGACAACAGCTTAGTGTTAAATTTCCTAGAATGATGGGCTAGATTCAAAGGTCAGACATTATTCAGCTAAGGTAGGTGGATTTGGTGGAAGGGATGGGAGTTCTGAGACTTTCCTCGAGCTCATAACATCACATCATTGCTCACTCCCAGTTTCAGATATAACCAGACAGTGAACCTTTTTCTTGCGTATTGGTGCTGCTTACAATCATTGCTATCTGTTTATGGATCTGTAGCCAAAAAGACCAATATGTGGTTAGACTCCTTTCCATGCTGGGCACATGTGTGTGCTGACGTGTGTTTGGCAAAGAAAATCCTGATTTGCACAGACTGTTGCAATTTGCCTCTTATGTTCCCCATCAGTCTGTGGGTTTTGTTCAAAAATAACTATCTCATTCTTCAAAACTGCATTCCAAGACCACTTCTCTGCACTTTATTTACTCTCATCACCAGAGGTGATTCTTTGGTGCTTTATGGTTTCCAAAGCACTCTCACATTCAGTATGTTCGATTCAAGTCTCACAACAACCCTATAAGACAGATGAGTCAGTTGTTAATATTATTCCCATTTTATGATAAGAATGTCAACGCTCAAAATAATTGTGGCTAGCTGAAATCTGCACAGTTGATATTTGGAAACAAAATAATACTAGCTAATACTTCTGTTATATTAATCATGTACTGGCACTGTTCATCTACACTGTAGCTCATTTAATCCTTGTAACAATCCTATTATAATCCCATTTGCTGGATGAAGAAACCCCTGCACAGAAAGGATAAATAAGCTGATAACTAAAGAATAGGGATTCAAACTCAGGCAGCCTAGTTTCCAAACCAGTTGTGCTATGTTGAGCCTCACCTCCAATCACACCATACTATTCTCTCTCTTGTGTATTTCTAGGCTTATTAAGTACTTCCTCTAGCATTTGCTGCTGAAGTTAACTCACTTAATCGCCTTTTTCAAAACCCACTTAAAATTCCACTTTTCCATCTATCTGGAGTCCCATGGAAATGTAGTGAAATAGGGCATACAGACTACACTATCATGCCTCATTTTTGAGATGTTTTTCTTTCCATCAAATATTCGGTACCTTCAAACAACTCCAAGTTGCTTGAGGTGTTGAGAAGTGGTTCCAGAATTCAGTCGTGTATAGGTTTCTCTCTCCCTCCCTCCCTCTGCCACCCTGTCTCATATCCATGGTGTATATATTCCCACCATGGCTGGTTTCACACTATCCACATGATGTCAACATAATTCCTGAAAGTGTACTGATCTGCTCTAATTCCATACTAAGTGTTTTCTACAGAACCCACTTAAAACTTCTGACAGTGATCTTGTGAGGGAGATTGTATTTATGAGTCATGTTTTAAAGGGAGAAAGCTGAGGTACAAGGAGGTTAATAACTTGCCCAAATCAGTCACCATGTGGCAAAGTCAGGATCTGGACGTGGACACCTTGTTCCAGGGCGCTGCTCTCTCCTGCTGCACTGTGCTGTGCTCCCCCTGGCACCTGCTGCACTTTCAGTCTCATGCTCAGTGTCTCCAAGAAAGAAGAAAAAATGCAATAATTACTTGCAAACTCTTTGCCTGGTTGCCTAGCCTCCACTCTCTCCGTTCCATCCGACATACTGCTAACAAAATTCTGTTTCTAAAGAAAAGAGATGATCATATCATTCCCCTGCTGAAACACATACAGATAGGGTAAAATTAAACTCCTTCTCTTGGCCCTCACGTTCTCTGTGGTGAGCACTAAATGCCTCTTCGAGTCTTCATTATAGCTCCCCTGAAAGTTTTGTCTGCTTCAGTTACACCAAATTAATTTGATTTCTCAAAGAGCCGTGTGTTCTCTTAGCTCCAGGTACATACTAATCTCTCCATCTGTCAAAATCCTACCATCTTTCAAAGTCCTGTACAAACTCCACTTTCTCTATAAGGTCTTCCCACATACCCTCAGTTGGAATAAATTTATTTTCTGCTTTCCCATTGTCCCACTACATTTGACTTGTTCTACCTTTATTGTAGCACTTACAACAATCTGCTTTTTATTATAGTTATATTCTATAGTGTGGGAGATATGTCTGTCTCTTTACTATAAAATGAGTCTTTGAGGGCAGGGGCTATGATCCGTTTCTCTTTATTTCTCTCCCACACAACCCAGGGCAGTGTCTTGCTAATAGCAGGAGCTGTCTGAATATTTGTGAATTTTATCGCTAGGTGATATAAGGAAAATCTGAGCATTTGCTTTCCTCACTTTGTGGAGCACTGTCCACCCTTGGTCATTTACCAAGAACAGGAGCGCCAACCCCTTCAGTCAACTAGGGGGCAACATAGCACCCAGCACTGTGGCCACAAAGTGTGGGTTAGCGGAAGAGCAACAACTGACCTGGGGAGTACTGTTCTTGGTCCTGTGCCCCTCCACTGACATGGGACGGTGATGACGCTTCCCATCGCAGGCCTTCCTTTGGTGGCAGACACAGCCTACTCCCAGACTGCGAGTCCATCCTGGAAGGTGTGTCTTCCCCCACATGGGCACACAGCCCAAAATATCCTCTGTTCCCCACTGCCTTCCTCTTCCGTATTTGTCTCTGCTTTTTCATTTGAGGATCTTCACAAATACAACTGTCCATTGTCTTAAGGGGGCGGCCCAAATATCAGGAAAGCCTGTGCCTTGCAGCTAGGTGGTGCCTTCAAGGATTTTTGATTGTAGTCAAGGTGAGTGTCTGCGACTTTTCTGGATAGAGCAGAGAAACAAAAATGACACCCCACCTCAGTGTGTGTACTCCAGTCCAATCCCAGCAGGTGTCCCTATCCCTACGGCAACACAACTGGCATTTGGGACTGGGCACCTCTTCTTTGTAGGGGAGATCCTATGCACTGTAGGATATTAACCAGCATCCCGACCTCTGTCCACTAGATGCCAGAAGCACCCCCTCTATTGTGATATGCAAAAATGTCTCCACATTCTGCCAAATGCTCTTAGGTGACTAGCTGCCCCCCATGCGTGAGTTAAGAACTTCTTTAGGACTTTTATGGCACAACATGCCACAGAAGTAACCCCTGTCAGGCCAAGATTCCATTGGCCCAGGCTCCAGCTCTCCAGTTCATAGCCTGGGACACATAACACATGCTGTCTTTGGGGCCACTGTCCGTATGCCAGCTCCTGGCTCATGCCATTCCTGGATGGCTGCCCCAGAGTTGGTAGCAAGGCTAGTAAGTGGGTCATTGGAAATGACTCCCAGATAGAACAGAAAGTGAGAGGGGCATAATTCCAACAGATGTTTTGTTTAGGTTTTGAGAATTTCCTTGATTCTGAATCTGCCACTCTGAACCAGGGCCTCACAATGGGCAAATAAGACCTCCAAGGCTCTTTTTCTAAGTAGTTTGCACCAATTTGCAGGGAATAGCTTTGGAAGGATCTCATTTTATGAAATCCCTAAATTCAAGCAACGTAAGACATCCTCTCAGCTGCTTTGAGAAAACACCTCAAAGATCATAAGGCACCTGACGGGAGGGAGGAATATATATCTTCTACCTCCTGTTGTCAAATTTCCATCTTCCTTCAACATACATCTTTTTACCCAGCCTCTTCTTCTCCCTTCTGAAAGACTGAATACGTAAATTTCTAAATGGAGATAAAAGTTTGCCAATGAACAGTAGAATCACTCCCGAACCTCCCGACAGCTCACTTCTCTGTGAAATGCAGCAGCACAAGTTCATACGACGTTACTGCGCAGGTCGTTTCTTTATGAAGCTTTTTCCTTGGTGTTAAAGGGCCTAAAGTACCATATGTTTCTTAATAAAAAGTCATGTAAAAACCTACATTAATAAACTGAACTCAAAGAAAAGCTGCCCCAAGACAGCTCTAACCAATCCTTTTTATGAGCTTGCCAACAATTTCAAGATTGTTTTAATGAAAAAAATTTATGTTCCTGTCTTTGTGGACCACTGCACGCCAGTTCTCCCACATTCGCCCCCACTCCAGCCTACAGGCCCAGCCAATCCTCCAGTGCCCTCAGAGGGGCTCACTCATACCTTGGCAAGCAGTTCGCTGGAAGGGCTGAGCTTTCTAGAAGCCCCTGTGCACACATGTGGCCCCACAGCCACTTCCAAGCCCTTGCCTGCTAACATTCCCCAGCACCACACAACCACCTCCGAAGCCACCCCACCTTCCCCTGAGGATGCGGCAGGGGAGCCTGCATGACCCAACACCTTTAAAAAGGAAAACTCCTTGGAGTCCAGTTTGAGGAGCCATGAGTGCATTTCCAGATTTATGTTTTAATATGTTGGAAGGGCAAGAACATGGGCTTTAGAGCAACATTTATCATTTGATATTGTAATGACTTATTTATTTGCTGGTCCCAGCTACCTACCAGATGGCAAATTAAAAGTGGGATTGTATTTTGTAGATTAAATATAATGCTTGGAATAATGGCTAGTTTGTTAAGTAGGCCTTCAATCTATATACATTGAAATTTGATTGCATTCAAATTCCAGTTTAGCCATATACATATGTAGTGATAAGTTACATAATACATGACTGTTGATTAAATGAATAAATGGAAGACAAAGAGTCTGCTACCATCATAGAGATCACTTAAAATGATGTCACCTTTATTTTTACTGTATTCTAATTATAGTTATTACTATTATGAATTCTGGCTATGTGTACCTAAGGCCATGTACCCACTTTGAACCTCACTTTTTCCCATCTGTAAAATGGGTTTCACAGTGTTTGCTTCCTTACGAGGTGACTGTGAGGAATAGGAGGCTTATAGTAGATGCTCAATAAAGTTTGATTCTTCTAGTTCTCTTTTTACAGTAGAAGCAGTGACCACTTTACTTTCTACTATGTACCAGAATGTAATAACACTGCACTCCCCTTGCCCAGCATATGAAACAGCTCTGCCACCACCCTGCCACCTTCCCCACCCCATCCTGATGTAGAATATATGGAAGGAGGCACTCTGGCTTGGGAGAAACACTAGCCAAATTTGTCACTAGTGTTGACTGATTATATCCTCATCATCTTTTTGTTGTTGTTTTTAATTCTTAATACACTTATTTTTGAGAAGTGCTATCTTGCCTCCATGGAGCTAATGAGAAGTCACTGCTAACTCTTTGGTTGGGTGATGTCTGTAGGACGTTGGCATAGAGTGGTGTTTGGGAGGTGAAGTTTCCTCGGGCTGAGGTGAAAGTTGACTCTCCTAGGGCATGGTATCTTTCCACCCAGAGTGGTTTGTCTTGTGAACTCTGAATTTGTTTCCTGGCTTTTTCTTATCCCATGGAAGATTTTGTATTTTAAATATTTTTGAACGTTTTCTTTTCATATACATTGCCATGTAGAAAAAAGAAGAGGCATGTCTTGTGTGACCACAGGAACAGAGTCAGGACAGTGGATAGCAGTGACATAGATGCAATTCTGGGTTTGCGTAAAAAAGAACATTCCGGCAGTTAGAATATTGTAACAAATGGAGAAGCTGGCTGGAAGCTGTCACACTTACCACCCCTGGAAATGTCCAAGCAGAAATTTGGAAAACCCACCCAGAGATGCCATAGAAGAAATTCTTGTTTTGAGTAAGAAATTGACTAGAGGACACGTAACAAAATCGAATATTATTTGACCCCAAGGATAATTTAACATTGTTCTTATTTCTGACCTCACATGTCTATTCAAGCAGGATGAATCTATACACTTTCTTCTATAATTAGGCCTAATAAGCCCCAAATTAAGTTGGTTTCTATTTTTGCAGATGCCATCTGATTAGGATAGGAGATGCCTTTCAGTCAGAAGTTCTTTGTAGCTGAGGGCATACAGTTCTTTTCCTAGCTCCCTTGTTTGTCCAGCTAAATTTCCTTTTTTTCTTTTATCATCAGGCAAGTTCCTCCCCACCCCCACTCTGGTTTTCATCTACATGAAAAGGTTCTGACCCTTGGCTTCTTGACTCCTGGTTGCTGCACATGCCCTAAATTTTGCTTGTCTGCATTTCTGCTTTGCCTTCGTCTTAATTTATATTTGCACTCAATTCCCAACTACTTGCAAATTGACTCTGATGGTTAAGTGACTGAGCTCTGGATTAGCCTGGGTTCAAATTCTGATTTTTGCTAACTGGAACACTTTAGACAAGTTACGTTAGTCCTCTAAGCTTTGTTTTTTCTCAGCTATTAAATGAAAACAATTTTAGTACCATGTGATAAGCAGGTTGACACAGAGTTTGCTCCCAATAAAGGTTACTAAGACTTTATTTCACATAAACTCCAGTTCAGCCTGCTCAAGTCCCAGCTTCTTCATCCTTTTGGTGCTCTGACACCAGGAACCACTACCACAATACAAACAATCTTAATTTAGGCTTCCCTGCTTGATAGAATGGATATGTTCCAGCTCAGCTGGCTATAAAATGAGTCCCATTTGTCCATCATATTTCATTATAGACACACATTATAAACACAGTTCTCTCAAAAATGATTTTGAGTTTGAAGATAATGAAGTTGAATTTCTGAATTCAGAAAATCTTTTGAAATAAAAAAAAAATTACCAGTGAGCTATTACCCATATTCAAAGCAGTTGTCACAATCACACAGTTTGCACAGCTACCAGAGAGAGAAGACAGCAAGTACGAGAAGCGTGGCATCACCACATTCCACCCATCTGTGATATGTAATTCTTTAGAATGAATGTGTGACTAAATTCATGAATTCGTGAGTTTCGAAGTCTATCCAGCAAAGTGAGATCATTTGTCAATGTTGCAAAATCACTGCTCACTACTATGTTTAGCATTATTATTCTGTCTCAGGACAGGCAACTTAAAGAGAACCAGATATCATGTGGGTTCAGACAAGAGGGCCATGGAAATGTTTTTGATGAAACAGGCCCAGTGCATTCTTGTTAGCCATTGGCTGTTTCCTGAATATGTCTATCAATCTAAAATTCGCCAGACTCCTAGAAGCAGGACTTGAACCAAACCTAACTCTAAAACAAAATTCAAATAGAACTGAACCCAAATGTTAATGTTTCACTAAACCATGAACTAATTTTCCTGGGGGAAGGGGAAAAATCTACTAAAACAGTTTGATTTGAAGCCAAAACTATATATTTTATGAAACTATTGAACTGGAACAAAATCAGATCAAAATATTCCCTGAACTGAATTTAAACTAAACAAATAATTTTTTATTTCTTTCAAATTGAATCCCTGGCTACAAAGAAGGCTTACTTTAGTGCATATGACATTTAACTCAATATCCACACAGTTTATATTAGGCAACTTTTTTTCTCTTTAAAAAATTTTAATGTCAGTTTTCTCCATTATACAGAATGGATAATGATCTGAGATGCTGGGAGGAATTAAAGAAATAATAAGCAAATGCTTCCATCATCATCATCACCATTGTCATCATCACCACCACTACCACCACCATCATCATCATCACATCTGCATTGTGTCCAGCACTCAAAGGGTCAATTTTGCATTTTAAGTCCTCCAATATGTTCGCTGGCCACCAGAGGGCAGCAAAAAGGTTAAAAACCCATTCTGGCACTAACTGGAACTTGTCTTATTTATAAGGACACGCACAATTTTCAGCATCTTGCATGTATTAACATATTTAATCCTTAAAACAATGCCACAAAATGGGTTATTTTATTATTATCATGGAGATGAAGAAACTAAGATAAAGAGAAGTGAAGAAATTTGTCCAAAGTCACCCAACTAACAGGTGGCAGAGCCAGGATTTGACCCAGGTAGCCTAGCTACAAAGCCCACACTCTAACCTACCACTGCATACTTGGGTATTAATTTTGAAGGATGCTCACCTGGGAAAGGTTCAGCTCCTGGCCTCATGCATAGGCATGAGTAGAATTTCAGCCCAGGATGACCTTATAAGATCTGTCCACAGTTCAGGACCTAAAGTAGGAAAAGCTGAAACCTAAGCCAGAAGGGTGTGATGTAGTCAACAGTAGTGTTAGGGAATAATTAATGGCACGAGCAGCAACCAAGTAAATGGGAACATTCAGCAAAAGGGGAAGACGATGGGGTTTGGGCATAAATGTAGGAAAATGATCAGGGCAATTGCCCTTGACAAAAGAAAATAGTTCTTTTCATGGTGGCTGAGTCCAACTGGCTCATCCTTCTGAAGCTGCAGTATGTCTTGAGGTTTAAAGAGCCAATACTAACAAGACAACAGGGAGTTGATTCTGTTCCACTTCATAGTAATTTCCATCTCCTGGTTTGTTTGTTTCCTTTAGTTTTAAAAATGAAAAACAAGATTAAACTAAACAACAACAACCCAAAAACCTATTCTGCTCATCACAGCCATGTCTCTCAAAATAATAGTCCATAGTACTCCCCATCATCTCCATTTCTACACCCTCCCAAGGCCACTGCCACCAGCCCTCATCACTTCCCTGAGTCCAGCCTTACCAGGGCCACCAAAATGTGCCAAGAGTTCCCAATTCATTTGTTATCTGTCGTCTTTTCAGACGTGCTCTCAGCCTTTGACATTGTTGACCACCCTTTTCTTCATGCAATTCCCCACAACCACCACCCCACTCCTTTGATTTAAAATGTCTTGTATGATCATCCTGAGCCTTGGATCTAACCCTAATTATCTAAACACCACTTTGTAGTCTACTTACTAGCTCAATCTCCCCTCCCCCACTCTCCTGAAAAAAAAAATGCAGTATCTTTTAGTTGGCCATCCTTCCTCCACACTGGACACTCCAGTCTATCTTTAACGCCACAGCTCAAGTTTCCTATATTTACCTTGCTTCAAATCATTCAATGATTCCTGTTTTCCATATCATGAAAATTAGAGTGTATTTAAGAGTCTTTATGATTTCTTGCCTTCTTTCCCAAATGATTCTGACAATGACCCTATGTGTGTCCTTTGTCTACTCCTGAAACTCAAAAGTCATTTAAATGCCCTAACTTTTCAAGATTCTCTTCCTTAACATCCTTCAAAATTCAGCTTAATCATTTCCTTCCTCTTCTACAGACAGCCATGAAATCCTTTCCTCTAGATAGAGATGCTGGTTTCTCCAAAAGAACTCCAATGCACACAATCTACTGGATGACCGTGACTCATTTACAGCCATGGGTCTCCTGCAGTAGACTCTGCTAGTCTTGGAGAAGTCCATGTGGAATTTAGCCTGGTACACCCAAAACAGAGAGGCACTTAATATATATCTAAGGAACTTTCTTAAGAGAAAAGAAACCAGCAGGGGGTATGTTGGAACTGAGATACAAAGACTGGTGCATTAATGCTCCCAAGATGGTAGGTGATATTGAACTGGAATCCAGATTTTGAATATATATATAGATCCTAAAGATCTAAAGATCTAAAGGATAGAGGCAATGTGGAGAGCTGCAAATTATAAGTCAGGTCATAGTCATACTAATTTCATTTCTTTATCAATGACAAGGCAATCAGAATGTTAACAAGAACCAGCAGGGGCACTCTGAACAGAAGGCCCAATGCAAGTGGGTCTGAAGGTCCAGAGAGCAGCCTGCGGCACTGGCTTTTCTCTCCATGTAGCACTGAGTGGAACAAGTCCTGACAGTTTAACGTGGAGCATAACATGCTCTCTGGGTAACAGGGCACTTAGCATATTTGACTAGACTCATGTGGACCAGATTTTTTTGTTTGCTTGTCTTGCCAAAAGGAGTAGACTCTGTTCACCCAGCCTCATTTCTGCCCTCTAATTTAGTAGTAATTTAATAGTCTGAGAAAATTTGTATGTACAGCTTCCCCATTTGTTTAGTAAAACTTTAGAGAAACATCACCATTGCTCTAATCTGTTATCCTAGCAGAAAACTGGGCTGTAGCCAGGAGAGGCAGGGGCTATCAGCAGTAGCTGCTCACCTGCTGAGTCTACTTCTCTTTTTTCTCTTGACTCTGAGGGATGTGAGATGATGATAAGCATGAGCTTCCTGGTGTTTTTCATGCTATTCTAAGTAAGGTGGGATTGAGGAGAGTAGGGCAAGTGTCTATTTTATTATTGCAAATCAATAATGTGGATTATTTCATTCTTTCCCATTGGATTTACCTCCAGTTTCCACTGTGGCACAGTGATTACACAGATGGCCTTCGCATTTAACACTCGAGTTCATATCCGAGTTCTTCAAGTTATTAGCCACGTGACTTTCAGACAAGTCATTTAACCCTTTGGGCCCTCAGCGCTCTCTGTTGTAACATGGGGATAATAATAACTTCCTCCGAGAGTTGCTCTAATGAGAAAATGCCTGTAAAATGCTTGGCATGAAGCCTGAATCAGCACTTTGTAAATGTGAGCTGTTATGACTCTCAGTTTAAATTCTGAGAAATTGGATTGGCTTTCATGAACCTCTAGATCAATCCAAGGTCGGTGTACCTTCACATCTGGTATAAAACATTTGGAAACCTCAGGATGACTACTATGACAGAAATAGCAGAGCAACGCATCGGCTGACGAGAAAGAACAGACCTGCCCCCATGGCTGAGGGTAATCGCTCTTGCAATCACAAGCAATTTTGCTACTGTCAGCATCACTGAGTCAACATAAATCTGGGTGAGAAAGCTGGATCACTATAAGTTCGTTCATATATAAGCCAATCTATCAATAAAATTCCAATTGCCCCCTCTTCTGAGTGATCAGCTAACAAAGGAGTTGACAGGCCTGGTCATTGGGTCTGGAATTCTGCATCCAGCTGTATTTTGCATGCAGAATTTCAGATTAAACTGATCAAGAAATGAGAGAATTGAGTCAACTTTCCATGTGCAAGACTAAATGCAATTTGATTTTGAAATGTTAGATCAAGTTTTCAGTACTGACCACTAAAAAAAATTCTTCTCGAATTTTCTTCTCTAAAGTGGCATGCATAACATCATTGAATGCATAAAGATGTTGTTTCCATAGTTACTCTCCAAAGCATAATCTTGCTGTAGATATGGAAGTCAGTAGAGGCACACTGATGGAGAGGAAGACTGAGGAGAGGCTAATAAAAGACCATGGGAAAACTTTCCAGATTTCACAACTGCAGCTTTTTTAAAGTCATCTCTCAAGTAAGGTGCTGGAAAACCACTACAAGGGCACTTTTCTAACACAGATCATCCAAAATAAAATGAAGAATGTATTTCAACAAGAATAACCATACAAATATAAGCCTTCAACACAAGCCTACTTAATACCAGTGTGACTTATAGAGATGTGCGTCAGTCAGAATTCACTCAGCGAAGCAGAACAATATATGTATATATGTATATATATAAAATGTGTGTGTATATAATATCTCTCTATCTAATATGTATATATACTATCTAGCAGTCTCTCTATCTATCTATCTCTTCATGAATGTGTATAGGGACTTGATAGGGAGCGTCACATCCTTAGTGCAGGAAGTTAGGAAGGGAAGATGGATATAATGTGTAATCTCCTGCAAGCATGTGCTAGAGTTCCACAAAGACAGACTGAAACATTTGTCACTTCTTACCTCTCACTTTAGTGGCATAGATAGCCAGGATCCTTCATCAAGGAACTTAATATAAATACAAGCATTACCACTTTAAAAAAGTTAGTATTATGCCATTTTGCTCTTATGGAATACCTATATTAATACTTACACTAACTGAAAGAAATCGACGAGGATTTTTGCTTTTATGACAGAAGGTGAAAGTAGCATTCAATACTGGTTTTGCCATTCTGGAAGCAGCCTACGCCCTGTGTAATGAGAGTGGCCCTGCCAGCCTTCTTCCCCAGAAACTGCTTTATACAGTCTGTGTATATCTCATGTCACTCCTGCTTTTACCATATGTTAGTGTTATTTTAAGTTTTATGTTATTTGGTAGGTCATTTTCCATTTAAATTAATGGTAATTGCTTCTTTGCTTGACCATTTCAGCTTAAGAGAAAGGTTTCACGGGAACATGCTCCTTTTGAATGGAGGCCAGAAATCTGTACCTAGCCCAGGAGTTGAAGAAGCTGAAAGAGGATCCAGAGGAAGGTGAAACATGTGCCGGTCTAGTTAGACCCTCATACTAATGAGGTGAGTCAGCAGATATTGACAACATGATGAGCTACAAAAGGGCTGCTGTTCCACTTTTACACAAGTCTTTACATCCCTTTGGTGGCCATCCTTACTGGAAACATATGGGAAAGAGAATTCTGGGAAATGTAGTTCAGCTTGGCCGCATTGACAGCTTATGAAACCATTACACATAGATTTACATCTCCCTACCTATGCCTCTTCTAGGATAGAATGGTTTGAAAGCTCATAGAATAGAGATTATTTTCTTACCTCATCATATCTTCCACGAACTAAATAGAATTGTTACTTTGAAAAGTAATTTGGATATTCGGAAGTCTCAATTGAATTCAGTTTGTTCTAAGTGTTATCCTAGAAGCTAACCTAGTATGCCAAGGAGACCCCCTTTGTCCTACACACCCAGACACACACATAGACACTAATTTCTAGTCCATAAACATCATTTCACCAGTTCAAGTTTCATATATTCTCCTATTTGGTAAATGTCAGATTTTCTCAGGGATGTGAAGTGATGCGCCTGATGTCATAGTCCACTCTGAGGACTGATGACCTTGAGATAGAGATCACATTGCCTGATACTAATTCATCTGGAAAACATCAAACCTTGACTGCTCTTTAAAGTTCATTTGTGTCTCTAAGTTTTGCAATAACCTCAGTGTATTGAGATGGCAGAGGTGAACATTACCATTTTAACCTACTCTTTAAAATAGAAAAAAATATAGGGAACAATCACATGGCAATATTAAATATTTTTTTCATTATATTTTCTAATAACTCTCAAGCACTGGTAACCATAAAAGCCTTCATAATGTGTTTATTGAGAACAGTAATCAGTGCAGGATGGAATTTTCAATATAACACAGGCAGGTTTCTATGAAAGTGGCACAGGGAACTCTTCCCCTTTGCTGAATATAAACTTTACTCCCTCTTTAGGGCATTGAGGTAGTAAAACACAAGAGAACTTCCTAATGGAAATGAGACTATTCTCATTAAATTAAATGAGACCATTTAATGTGGGTGAAAGTGATTTAAAATTCACACACCTCCTGCAAATATGTTCTTGATTTACTTTTTAAAGAGTAAAATGGGTTTAGTAAATATTGCCAGGTATAATAAATCATAAAACATTTAACACCGATTTGTCAAATGTAGTTTACATGAACTAGCACTTAGTGTTATTTATGCCAGACTAAATGAAATGGCTGATATGTTAGGCGAGTTTTCAACCAGTTAGGGAACATGCAGTGAACAAAACATTGTACTGGGTGGTATGTTAGTTATAGAAAATTACACGATACTACATTATCCCCAAAGAGCTTACAGTTTGGATGGGGTATTCAATCAACAATACAAGGCAGGATGTGAGAAAGCAGCTTAGTTATATTTAAGCCAACCTATCAAAAACCACCCTTTCTTATCTGATTCCACCCATCACCCCACCCTGGCCACCATCCATTAAAGAAGTCCAAATTTTCTAGAAATATTGACTTGAACCATCTATTTCCAACTTCTTATCCTATCTTGCATCCTGTTTCTAAAAATTTCAGGTTTTTAGTACTTGCTCTCATGCTTTGGATGCCTTCACAGTCTCTTCTGGGCCTAGATTTTGGTTCCACTCTTCAAATATGACTGTTGCTTACTTACTGTTTAGATATGTAAAACTTAAACAAGTCTCTGTAACATCCTGATGCAGTTCGATTCATACCCTGTGACTCTACCCTGATATTGGTTGATTTGGCTAATATCATTACATGCTCTGTTCCAGTTCTGAGAATTATGTAGATCGAAGCTATTGAAGTTTGTTTCACCTGTTTCATTAGAAACTAAGCTAGATCATAGTGGAAAGGGGAAAACTTTGATCAATAGAAGTATATTACTCTAGCATGTTCATAAAAACTGAAGCTCTGTCTTAAGAGAAAACTTTGCCAGAGAGTAGTCTCAACGTTCAAGTGCTTTCTAAAATAATAAATAATATCTGACTCTTAAATACAGGCACCGACTTGTCATCTTATACAGAGTAGTATTTCCACTGTCAGTTCTCAAATGGCTAATATATTTCCTCAACCCCAGTTATTTTATCAGGAGTAGAGCATGAACTCTATTTCATCTGTTACTCTGTGAGCAAGGACTCAAGATCGATTCAGAGAAAACTTTATAATAAAGGGTTTGAATTCTAGGGCAGAGGAGTTGAGTTGGCAGGAGGAGCGGTCAGGTTTGACTGCAAAGTTTGACTTGGTATGCTTAAAGTCAGGGGATACAAGGGAAAACATATCCCCTTATATGGAAGAATTGGAGATTAAGAATTTGGGCAGCAATGGGTTGTTTTTTTTTGTTTTGTTATTGTTATTTATGTCTTTTACATTTTGTATTCCCCTTGGGTAGCCCACCACCAATTCACCTGTGATCCATCTCCATGGTCCCTTGTGTTCTTTTCT